>JALPVH010000013.1:0-92500 GCA_023242295.1 Diaporthe ilicicola | reverse complement strand
GTGATGAGTTGTGTCTACGGAGCACATGTGCATCTCCTGCATAGGTGATGGGCTGTAGCTACGTTGCTGGCAACGATTGTCGGTGTGGCTGGCCGTCAATCACTCTCTAACCCAGTCACTCAGCCAGTTAGTCCTCCCTCAATTCAACACATGCCATGCCGGTCTGCGCATATACGTATACGAATCAACAGCACCCAGCCGCGTCCTCCCGGAACAGAGAGGCTGGGTACGCAGATTACCGCCAGGTCTGTAAATGGGCCTGGCGGCCATGAGTACGAACTGGGTTGAACTGAACTGTGGAAGCTTGCTCGATATGTCTAGTTCCCACTGTAACGTAACGTACTGTGCTGGACTTGACTACACGCAGCTATACTGCACGCGACACCACCCAAGAACTAACTAACTATCTGTGAGGCCTCAACACCTATAACAGCCCGACACTTGTTTCGAGGGCATGGTGAAACAAGGCGCGGGGCTGCAACCTCGATCGGTGTGAAACGGCAGAGATAGCGATGGATAAGTCATGAGACGAACACCGGTGCGCAAGACAATGCTGCTGTTGCTGGCTCAAAAGCTAATCATGACCGTACATTCAGAAATACCGTCACCCTCGATAGACGAGCTGTTACGGATACATTTGGTCTCGCTTCGTCGTTCTGATGACGTACGGTCTGAGAAAAATAAGCTTCAGCCTATCTGTGCATGGACTATGTGATGTATCCAGGATCAAGGCATGACGGTCGGTTCGGCATGAACTTGTCGTCTGATGCCGAGGGCTCAGCGAAGAAGGATGCCAAGCAGGCGTCGTCGTCAATTCAGTGACGGGCTAAGCTGCGGATGAGGACGATTGCGCAAGCAGGGGCGACGAGACGCCTCCTTCTGCTGACGGCTGCCGCCTTAAGCGCCTTTCAGGGCCGTCACAGCCTACACAGTGGCGCTCACAAAAAGCTAAAGTGCATATTCCAAGGCTGTGTGTGTTTGACATGGCTGGGATGACCAGGCGAGGACCAAGTGCTCAGCCGGAGCATTGCAGTGCCAGGGTCCCTGAGCAGGGCAAGCTGTCGGAGCAGAGCGTCCATCTGCGTTCGGGCTTGGAAGAGGCACTTGTGCATCCAGATCTCGACTCGATTTGTTGTTGTTGTTGTTGTCTTGCACACAAGTTACAGACTCTCTTCACATGTCCCACAATGATCATCGCCTTCAGTGCGATGCATGTGTCCTGGCACCCAAACGGTAAAAGGGGCTGTTGTTGGTTACTTCCTTCTTTGAGGCGGCCGATGGCGGGGCAACAATTTGGCGGGGTTCCCGAAGCTCCAGATTTGCTTCTAGAAAGAGGACCCCTGGCAGTGAGCGGCAACGGCTTGACGGGGGGGGGGGGGCTACGTAGATGGGCTCACCTTGGACCACCTTGCTGGAGATAATAGTGTCCCAGTCTGAATGATGAGCAAAAAAACGATGAGCAGCAATTCCGCGGCTGCACTTGTGTCCTGCAGATCTCCATCATTGCAAGACCCGCGGCAATAATCATGTTTCCCCGTGGGAAAAGAAGAAACAACCCATTTCATTCCATTCCAAATGCCAGCATGTGCTCTGCCTGACAGGATGGATGGGACCCGCGCTAGGCCGTAAACGTGCAGGAATTTTCGAGAAGCTTCCCGAAAAAAGTAGCAATTCAAACAATTTGGGAGAGCTTACTTTCACAAGAATCAAGACCTCCTCAGACATCAAAATTGTGCCGATCGCCATCGTAGACGTGCCATTTTCCGTCTCAATTTCTCGTCATACCCCGACCATTCCTCGTCAGCAGCAGCAATCTGCCAAATACACAATCTCGGTCCAGAATCCAAGACTCCCCCGATCCGAACGAGACCTAGCCAAAACAAGCCAGATCCAATCTCTCCACCCCCCAAGATGGATAAGAACCTTAACGGGCTCCTGAAATGGAGCATCGAAGCTCAGACCGCCGGAAATGCGAACGCGGCCGGGAACGGGGCCCAGAGCCCCTCCACCACCGCCATAACCGCCGCAGACGGGAACACAACGGCCAACGGCCAGACAGCGCAGCAGCAGGCCCCAACAGCAAGGACGAGTGACCTGAACCCAGCCATCCTCGAGTCGCTGCTGGGCGGGCCCTCGGACGCCGACCTGATGCGGCAGTCGGTGGCGGTGATCCTGGCGAAGGACGACCCGGAGGTGACGCTCGAGCACCGGCTGACGGCGTTTGACAACCTGGAGCAGCTGATCGAGTCGCTGGACAACGCCAACAACCTGGGCCCGCTGGGCCTGTGGACGCCGCTGCTGTCGACGCTGGCGGACGCCGAGCCCGAGGTGCGCAAGTACGCCGCCTGGGTCGTCGGCACCGCCGTGCAGAACAACGAGAAGAGCCAGGAGCGACTGCTCGCCATGGGCGGGCTCCCCAGCCTGGTCAAGATGGCGCTGGCCGGTGGGGAGCGCGAGGACGTCCGCCGCAAAGCCGTCTACGCCCTCAGCTCCGCCACCAGGAACTACCAGCCCGCCATGGACGTCGTCGCCGCCGAGCTGGAGAAGGGGGGCCACAGGCAGGCGGCCCCGGGCAAGGTCGATGCCACGAATATGGACGCTGTCGATGAGGTCATGAATGGCCTGAAGGAGCAGGTGAAAAGGGACGCTGCGAAGGCCTCCGCTTAGGAAAGGGACACGGCATGTGGCACATTTGGTTGGGAAGGATGGGTGGGGGATACCAAGGGATTTATCAACGGTTCGTGCATGGACGGCGTTAGAGGCGTTGCGGCTGGCTATGCCCTCGGGATCACACATAGACATTGACACGGACGGGGGCACCAAAAAGTAGATCTTCGGAAATGAAACATGCCATTTCTGATGCCACCAGGAATCTCTGCCCGTTCCTTTCTATGATATGTGACATGGGGCTTTTACAGTTTATAGTACAGCGAGACGGTGGTTCTGCATATTGGTCCAACATTGTCTCGCTCATGCGTCATCCGAAATACAGGTTCAGGCCGTGCTGCCTCACTTGAAATCGCCGTCAAATGGAACACCCAGTGCCTGCATGAGCAGGCGGGCGTGCCGGTTGGACTTGGCAGTGGTCTGAACATTGACCCGGCATCCGGGGATCATCTAGACACACCAAAACAGTCAGCAAATCACAATCTCCTTCTTCTCTCCTCAGATATACCCCAGTGGCAGCCCGCAAGAAACTCACCCTGGCTGGGTATGCATCATAGTTGGCCTCGATCTCAGGGAACAGCGCAAATTGGTCAGGGTCGAAGCCCCACGACAGGTTCCCGGACTCGTCGCCGGTGCTGCCGGGGACGCCGGGCCACTCCTTGATCTTGGGGAAGACGAGGTGGACCATCTTGTCGAGGAGCTCGTAGGCCTGCTCGCCCCAGACGGTGACCTTGGCGCCGGCGGTCTGGCCCTTTGAGACGCCAAACTGCGAGACGCCGTGCTTGACGCGCGTGATCTCGGTGCGCGCGCCCGTGACGGCCTGCAGCGCGGCGCGCGCCGCCAGCAGGTGCGTCGGGTCCTTGACGCCCTGCGGCACGTACGTCGACAGCGTGACGGCCAGCAGCTCGGGCACGCTGCGGAAGTCGAGGTCGCGCTCCACGGGCCGCAGCGCCCCGCTGCTGCCGCGCGGCCCCCGCAGCGGCCGGTTCTTGTGGTACGGCGACGAGTCGTCCCACTCCCGCAGCCGCTGCCCGACCGGCTCCCTCGCCGACCCCGGCGGCTTGTGGCTGTACGTCAGCGCCAGCAGGTCCGGCGCGATCGTGGTCTGGTACGTCTCCTTGAGCCGTGGGAAGTAGAACGGCCCGGGCTGGAAGTCGCGGGCGATGGGGTCGGAGGACGGCGGCGATTGTACGGGGTGGAGGGGGCCGCGACGGAATTTAGGTGGATGGTATTGGTATCTGGGGGAAGCCGGGTTAGCAGGTGGCGCCGGCGAGGGTGCAGTGCTTGACGTGTGAGGAAACGGGGCCATACCTATTGCTGGGCAGCTGAAACTTCCTCTCGACTGCTCGCTTTTTGGGCTTCTTGAATTCCTCTATTTGCTCAGGCGTCGGACCGGGTGCTAATTGTGTTGAATCCGACTCAAGATCGCGATATGCTGCTGGGGGCTCGACCGGCGCGGCGGCGGCAGCTTCTGCCGAGTACCATCTTCGTGGGCAGAGCGGCCTTGATTGCCGAGGTGTCTGTGAGACTCGTAATTGCCGCAGTGGGCGGACCGTTTCCCTCCAGCTCGCCATGTTGTTCGTTTGTGCTGCTGCTCAATGGGCTGGCGGAGCTCTGTCCTGTCAAGACGGGCGTGTCGTAGTCGAAGCTCCAAAAATTTTGGTAATAGCCAATGGTCCGTCCGCACGGGCCACATATGGGAAGCCTCCTGTATGGTGGCCCCTACCCGAAACTATTAGACTAGAACCTCGAGAGACAGTACTCATGCCGAACAAGACTAAGAGGCATGAACTTCGGGTTCTTCTTTCAGATACGCAGTGGTACAGTCGTGCGTTACTCAAAGTATTATTGGTCACCATCGATGCGGATACAAAGGAAGATCGAGTGTGCCTGAATTAAACTCCTCGCTCCCCTTTCTCGAAAGACGCACCCGCCATGCCGTAGCTGGCAGTTTACACACCAAATCATGCGCTCGCTCCTTGTCCCCGAACTCTGCCTGTCTTCCAACACGCTCAAGCCGAGCACCCCTTCATCCTGCCTCACTCACCGCCTAGCTCTGCCACATGTGCTCGCTAAGCTCCAGCAGCTTCTCGGCCATGTTCCTCTTCGCCGCGTTGACGTTACCCCGTTCCGCACTCGCCAGCGACTCGCTGTAGCACAGCTCAATCAGCGTCTTGAGCTCGTCGTACGTGAACCGATCCGGGTCCCTCCCTATCGGCACGTTATTCTCCTCGGCGGCCTTGGCCGCGTCCTCCTTCGCCTTGGCGACGATGGCGTCGGCGCCCTCGTCGAACAGCGCCCAGAAGTTGGCAGCGCGGGCCATGTCCACGCCGGCCTCGATGTTCTTGAGGTTCTGCTGCAGCACCAGGATGTTCAGCTGCATCCGCCCCGAGCCTCTGGCGTTGATGGGCGCCACCATCGACGCGTTGGCGATGAGGTATGAGTTGATGAGCAGTCCCAGGCCGGTGCGGATGAACGTGACCTCGCGCTCGCGAAGGAAGCGTACGATTGTTTCGTCGTAGGCAAGCAGCTCGGAGTTGAGGTTGAGAATCTGGGGGTCGGGCTCCTTAACGTCCTGGTCAAGCAGGTACGGCGCTGTCTTAGGATCGAGAGCCACCCGGAGTGAATAGGCGGTGCGGCAGCGAACTTCCATGTGCAGGTTCAGCAGCGCAGTAGCGGCCAACTCCTCGTAAGATGAGACAATACCATCAAAAGATCTGTGGAAGCTCGTTAGCACATCATACCTAGGGGATACGGAGCTGAGGAAACTTACTGGACTGTCTCCAGCGTCATCGGAAGGAACACCGGTCCATCCTCAGCGGTCACCTTGCTAGGGTCATTAAGCAGAGTCCACCTCCGCTTCTCCGGCTTCGGTATGCTCGAGCGATTGGAATCCGTGTCATTCCGCGTGATATGCCTGAGCGAATTCACCTTGACAGACAGCCACTTCATACTGGTATACAGTAGACACAGAGACGAGATGGTATCTCGGTCTGAAATTATGTCACTGAGCTGCAGCGGCTTCTCGTTTGTCTCGGTAATCAACAGGGCTACCTCCTTGTCCAGTAGATCTGGATCCAATGCGTCGCCTGTCCAGAGCTTCTGGATGGTTTCATGGATCTCACCGCTTTCGGTTGCCATGATGGCCGACGAACGTAGTGCCTGGTTTGCCGTAGTACCCTCCTGTGTTTTGGTGACCAGCGTCTTATACCAGCCAAAACATCGGTCATAGTACCTCATCATTTGCGTGATGATCAACGCACTAAGTGCCTGGTCATGTGGGATCGTGTCCAGCATTTTGCAAAACGCCGTGACGACCGCAAAGAAATCTGTGGCTCCTTTGAACACCGGCCGTCTTGCCACTTGGTTCCAGTCTCCATCTTGCTGAAAGGCGTCTGCTTCGCCGAACACGGTATCGCTCAGCTTGCCCAGCGTTTCGTCCAATTGTGGTTGGAAAACGTTGACCAAGAAGTTGTCAAGGAAAGTCGTCAGAGTGCTAGTCGCCAGATCCGATCCCGGTGGCACAATATTCTTCAGCCTGCCCAAGAATACCAAAGTGGGCGGCAATAACAGACTCATGTTGAAGACGTTCGGCTCGACAAGTGACTTGTAACTCCCGTTCTGTTCGCGGCCACCATATGCTGGAACTGCGCTCTTTCTAGCATCGATCTTCCCGGACTTCTTGTCGCCCTTGCCCTTGACCAGACCAGCAGTCAAACCAGGAACCGCCTGCTCGATGGTTTCATTCAGCTTTTCAAACTCTGTTGTCAGGTCTACAGCCTTGGGATCCCCCTCGGTGAACTTGAACAAGTGCTCCCTGTGCGCATCAATGATGCCGTTCGTCATGCCTGGTCTGGGTGTATTGAATTGGTAGAGGTCCGCGTCTGTTGTCACATAGTTGTGTAGCAGTGACCGTATTTCATTTTGGTACAAATTCCATAGCTCTTTGAAGCTCCCAAGCAACGCGGCATTGTTGCCACCACCCTCTCGGCGAATTAGGGCTTTGATTGATTCGTGGAAAAGACGATGGCCTTCCGCTATCGCTTCGAACTTTCCGTACAATGTCCAGAGTAGATCGTATATCACATCCGCCCTCATCTGTGTTTCTCTGTTATTATAGATGTGCAAGCCCCCTGAGCCAGAGGACACGCCCCGCAGCGAGCTGGGATGTTTGTGATCCATCTCGTTGATCGTGTCATTAACAACGCTGAACAGCTCGACCGGCAGGCGTTGCTTGATGGTGTCGACGGCAGTTTCCAGGCGGCCCAGCTTGTTCAGGGCCTCGACCAACAAGGCCAAGTAGGAGAACGTGTCAGATTCCGGGTTCCTGCCAGGATCCTCTTGCACGTGGTTGTCCAAGTCCATGCTGTTCAAGACCTCGAAAAATGGCACCACAGCCCCTGATTCGGCGATGTCGTCGCGAAAGGCACCCTGAGTCTTGGCTAGGTTCTGCCACCTCTCTTGACAGTACGGAGATTTCAGATACAGGTGCTCATGGAGCTCCTCGACAAGGATGTCCATCAAAGCCGTCTCTTGGTTGGCCAAGTAACTCCTGAGGTCACTCAGGGCTGCTATGTCGTCCAGCTCAGGTTTCCTCAGCCTTCGAAGGGCATTCTGCAGGACCTCGACGGCGGTGAGGAACCTCTTCTCGGATATCCTGGCCTCGAGCTGGTCGGGCACCTGCCTCAGCTCCTCGAGCTCGCTCAGCGTCTGCAGCAGCTCGTCGTACATCTGACTCGTATTGTAGAGTTTCTTGAGCTCCGGGTCTGTTGTGCACAGTGCGACCTTGCTGGTTGCCAGGTTCTCCTTGAGCATGCGGACCTTCTTCTGGCTCTGCATGATGCTGCCCTGGATCTTGTGGAAAGTACCAATCGAGCTGTTGAATCCCTGATGGTAGTCGTGGACGATCGCTTTAAGGGAGTCTTGTAGGTATTGGTGCGTCTGCTGGAAGTTCCTGTACTCGTGCGCCCTGCCCACCGAGCTGTTGTCGAGTAGCTGTAGGGCCAGTTGCACGGGAATGCAATCGTTCTGGCACATCTGCGGCCATTCCTTCTGGATGATTCCCAGAACCTCGTTTATTTGTCTTTCTGCGTTGGTCCATTGTGCTTGCTGGGTGAGCTGCTGGGCTTGAAGCTGTGACCGCGAGGGAGGGGCGCGGAGCGAGGACTGGGGAGGGAGCGCGCGGCCGGGCTCCCTCGGAGGGGGGCTCATGTAGCGATCGCCGGCGCCAGCGCCATCGCCGTACGGATCGTAATCTTCGCCGTTGCCGTTTGATTGACCAAAGTTTCCGTAGCCATTGGTATTGCCGCTGCGGCCGTATGCGCCACGGTAGCGGTTTGCCATGGCGGCGGCTGGTCGGAAGGAGGCAGAAAGGTGTCACTTGGGCTGAGAGAGCCAGGAGCCTGAGAGCTATCTGTCAAGGTTACATGGGAGTGAAGAAAGCATCATTGGTAAGCAATACGAAGTTGCAGCCGTTTGGAGAACGTGGCTCAAAGCTCGCGATGCGCAGAAGTCATAGATTAAAGAGGCGTAATGAGGCTGAGGATTCGAGTCTAAACCAGTCGGGCGTGGCAGATGCAAGCGAGAGCAATCCCCCCTAGGCACTGTCGTCACCCACCTGCAGGTCTCAGTCCCAAGGCTGTCAGGTCCTCTGCCCCTAAAACGTCGGGAGGCGGGAAGCAACTTAGCGACATGTTTCAAAAACTCTGGCCGCATCACATTTCCATTCTGAACTTCTAGTAGCTCTAGTAGCACCCAAGTTATACATTTACATCACTCTCCTCTACATTTCAAAGAAGACTTTTGATAGAGAGGGCTTCACTTCATAACGCAGGGCGGAACAAGTCTATCAGACAGACTATGTGCATTGCTTCAAACTCCCGTCTAAACATACCATTTATTCGTCGTTGCTTCGAGAGGGTCCTCTAAATTCTATCTTCTGGCTTCACTTCTCACAAAACACGGGAGGCTTTATTGAAGATTTTCACTTGGAAGATATAGTGGCATTGCTCATTCACAGCTCAGGGATCATTCAAAAGACAGTACATATTTACTCAGATTCCAAATATATACAAATGAGCCAAACCCGCCCTCTCCCACACCACACCACACCACACCACCTCACACACACCAACTCCTCAAGTCCTACGAGTTCGATAGGACGACATTACCGGGGTTCAGCTCCTGCAACCAAGGGCTCGTCAGGTCCGTGTAGAAGCTCGCGCCCTGCACGGCGGTAGGGGCACCCGCCACGGTGACGTTGCAGTTCGACACCCAGTCGCCGGCGGCGGCGGCCTTGTCGGAGATGTACTTGACATAGTCGCTCAGCAGACACGACTGGCCCGGGCCATCCTTGCAGGACGGCAGGGTGTACACGGCGTCGTTGAGCCTGATGCGGACGTAGGTCGCGTTGGCGGAGGCCGCGGCGGCTGTGGGGCGAGGTACAGACCCGGTGCCCGTGGGTGTGGCTGTTCTCGTGGACAGCGTCGTGCTGGTTTTGTTCCAGCCTGGTCCTGAACCGGCGCCGTCGGCTATGCAGTTCAGCCTCTCGAAGGCGATGGTGCCCCGCATGGTGACGAAGTGGGAGGCGATGAAGAGGCGGTCGGGGTCCATCTCGGTGCCGGAGGGGACGGGCTCGTCGTCGAACACGCCGCTGGCGGTGATGAGCTCGACGAGCTGGCCGTCGTTGATGAAGGTCGCCAGCAGTCTGGGGAGCGTGAAGCTGCTGCCGTCCTGGGCCGTGCCGTTGGTGCCAGGCCCCTGCTCCAGGAGGCCGACCAGGGCGTTCAGGTACGGCAGCATCATGGTCTGCTCGAGGTCGGTGCCCGGGCCGAGGCCGTAGTAGTAGCGGAGGTCATTGGAGTATTCGTACTGCTGCAGCTCGTAATCGGTGAAGACGCCGCACCAGGGGGACAGCCGCCCTGTGATCTGGCTCTCGAACCCGCAGAGGTAGGGCATCTGGGAGATGTCGTTGTCCTCGAAGGTGAAGTTGCCCTCGATCAGGCTCTCCAGGCGCTCCTTGATAGGCGGGATATACACGTCTGCCCACTCTGTGGCAAAGTCGCCGCCAGAGTTATCGTAGAAATTGGGGCACTGGTCGGAGGGTGCGAGAGAGTTGCCGATATTACCGGTGTATCCCTTGGACGTCACGGAGACGACCTTTCCGTACGTGCTAGAGGTGAAGCCAAGGTATCCCTGGACGAACATCTGGGCGGTCTGGAGCACCCGGGTGTAGTTGTTCGACCAGACATAGAAATCATCGCCCTCGTTGTAAAGCTGAGGGTATCTCGTGCGGAGGGTGTAACCAAGGTCATGCGCCTCCTTCGCGCCGGTCGGAGACTCCATGGCAATCTGCAGACCCACGTTGGTCAACACGGTCTGCCAGTCCTTCATGAAGGACAGGCTGCCGGTCGGGGTGTAGTTGCCCGAGGAAAACCGCTCCTGCATGTCCACCCATCCCGCGTACGCCCCAGTGTCAGGGAAGCGCGAGCCATGGCGCGAGACGTATGCAGCCTGGTCAACGTAGCAATTCTCCGGGACTTCTGAAGATATATTGTATACGTTGGGACCTGTATTCCCTGTGAGTATTCTATGCTATTCATCAAGTGCGTCATCCGGCTTCCAGCCACGAGAGTGGGAGGTCTCACCAGCGAACCACGGGCCATTGGCACCCAGCCACTTGAGAGGCTCGGAAGCAGTCTCGCTGGCTGGGAGGTTGATGTCGTTGGTGGGCGCCAGCAGCTGAGCGGCTGATACCGAGCCCACCAGGGCCACAACGGCCTTGACAGCGGAAGAAGCAGGCATGGCAATGTTCGTGTCCCGCGTTGAAAGACGAATATGCCAAGTTGTAGCAACAGTGTCCCGGGCCAGATGAGCGACTGAGCCGGTCAACAAGTCACAATGCTGCTATCTGCACTTGCAGAAGAGTCCCTGGTGACAGACGGTTGGGACGCTGGTCTGTATTTATCCATGTTCCGCCCATGATCGCCCTCACCTCCACATGCCTTTTGGCTGTGAACTGAACTGACAGGGCAGGGGGGAATCGGTACTCGGCGAGGCTATGACGGGCTTTAAGCCCGGATTGGGGATCGTAGTCAACGCTATCACATTCTCAAGACTTCTTGGGGAGGGTTGCAATCTCCTTGGCCGCTTACTCCCGCAGCACGTGTAGAAGGTGTCGCTGGTGGTTTGCCCATTGGAGACTGAGTCGGCTTGCAAGCACCGGAAATTGGATGGGTCCATGGCCCTGCAGTGATACCCCTGATCCTTGCCTCGCCGCGTGGCCGGGGTCGGGGCCGGTCCGGTGGAAGCTTGACCGAAGCGGCGGGGAGGCAGATGATCTAACCAACAGTCTCACAAGAGAGCACTCGGGCTCAAGATGAATCATCGAGACAATATGACAGTGACCTGGATTCAGTGGCCAAAATGAGCTACGTGTCAAACAGACCAGAAAGTTTGATAGAAGGCGCTCTTTGGAAGTGTCGACGCCGGACTCATGCCGTAGGATGTAAGTCACATCCGTGATCGCCGGCTGTACTCTTATTTCACGCCAACTACGAAGCAAATCAGAGGGTACAGCCCACGCATTATGAAGATGGTATCAAGGACGCTGTTTGCGTGTCCAGCAGCATGGACCGCAACCAGTCGCATTAGCCACTTTTCAGACACCAGACACAATTCCATAACCAACCTGAAGGGCCAGCGCCACTGGCAAACTGTCTCTCACTCCTGAGACTATGCAACACCGCCGCATATGGGTGCCAGTAGGTCAGGCGAGGGAATTTGTAGCGAAAGATGGCCCGGCTGTCAGGCCTTGTGGAGGAATCAGCTCGTTTCATTGAGCTGGACAAACATCACGCCTGGCTTTCTGCACTGCAGGTATGCCTCGTGTCCTTCCACGCTTACTTCCGCGACAAGATGGGGCCGACTCTTGGGATCTTTACCCAAGACTTCATCTCCACGTCCCATCTACTAACAGCCAAGGTGTCTGACCCCAGAGGACAGATTGTTCGTCCTTGAGCAGTAGCAGCTGCTGTTCTGTTCGGAGAGAGCTGTGTTATTTCTGAGGCGAAGAGGAGGACGGTTTACTGCGTCTATGATTCGAAATTTGCATTAATGACGAGAATAAATCCCTGAGCTGTGTTGACGAGGAACCGGGGTCGCTGCTTGCGACTGCGTCGAAGGAGACATGGCAGGCCATGCGTGGAAATTGCATCATGCTCGAGGACTTAGAGTGAAGTGAGCCAAGGCCTGTAAAGAGTTAAGAGGCCCGGTCATGGTCGAGGTCTTGCCTACGTAGGTTGGAGATGATCACGACGGCCTCGATGGGAACCATTCAAGACTAGATCGAAAGGACAAGAACCTGGACGTATTCTGAGGGCATGGATGAGTTTGGCATATTTCTGCTGGTTGTCTGCACTGTTACTTACAATATTCAAGTTTCAATCTGTATTTGGGTAATGCCGCCGCCCTTCTATCCGACAGGCAGGCAGGCAGTCTTAAAGTGAGGTATCCACGAGACCAATAAATTGTATCTACCATAGAGAGCACTGAGCAGTCCTTGAAGTTTGAATTAACAAACAATCATACCGACCCTTTTAGAGAGATTGAATGCGCAACAATTCTCATAATTTTCAGTTCCTCACGTGGCCAGCCAGTCTCTATTATATTTCAGGTGAAATCTGACGATATAAGCACAAATCGTGATTTCAGAAGGTTGACGCCCGGATAGGCCTGGCATACTGAATTACAGGGGGCCCCTGACACGTCGGAAGGGAGGATCGGCCACAACAGCCCTAGAACGCACTGGCCACCGCTTAACTGAATCTCCTCAATACCAGTACCACCGTAATCAGCGTGGGCCTAACCTGGGACATTGAATTTGGACATGAACATCAAGCTGCTGACCCTGGAAGCTCAAGTTGATCCCGTCAGGTGTTCCAGGGCCGCCAATTTAACAGACAAATGCCCCGGTTTCCCACGGCGAATTTCATCCGCGGATTGACACCTCGTTACTCATCGAATGGGGCTCCCAAAGGTTACCTCAAAGGATCCAAGCAGCGCACCTACAGCATGGATAACGCGTTCTCAATACAGCCCATTGGCCGGTTCTACGGCCAGAGCGAGCCTGTGAAAAGACCAAAGGCAGGTCGATCACATCTGGTTCCGTCTCATCACTTGGCGCCAGACTGGATGGATAGAGCTCACTGCTAACATATCCTTAGGAGTTTGCGTGCTTCTCATACGACGATGAGCATCAGTATCACTATGGAGACCGGTCATTGAGATGGTATTATACCCCACAGCTGGGGGCGGACCTATCCAAGGGGTACGAGACTTTTGTGAAGCACGATGACAGTGTCGCCGAGCACTTGGACAGTCTCTTGAAAACCATCATGCATCACGAGCAGGAGACCAAGAAGAAGATCGATGCAAATATAGTGACGTGGCGTGGGTGTCTCACCAAGGTCTGTCTGCCGTCTCTATTACCCGAAATATGTGTCGGTCCTAGGCATGGGACCAGTGGCTAACGGTGCGGCAGATAATGTCAAGCCCATTCGATGATCGTGACGGGTACAGGCAGAGCCACCCTTTCAACGAAAGCCACGATGTCCTCGGCTGACAATCTCATAGATTCGAGCTAAACGCTACTTTATACCAAGTGCGCCCGCCTTCCAGATGACTTCCCTCCTCATTGAGACTACCGTACTGACCGGCTACGCAAAAGGACTGCATGTACGCGCGCACACAACCCACCACTTGAAACGGAGCAAGATGATCGAGGCAAACGCTAATTATAGACATCAGCTTCATCGAGGAGAACCACGCGTATCGTCTGCGCTCACAGGCGGAGCAGGCGTCACAGCCCTGGCGCGGGCCCATACCCCAGGAGGTCATGCAGTTCTGGGGGTACAAGTTCGAGACGCTGGCGACGCTGCCCGCCCCGTGGGGCGAGACCAGCCGCGAGTACATCGAGGGCCGCGAGGACGAGGTCGTCAACAACAAGGCCCAGTACTGCTCAGTGGTCAGGACCGGCCTGGGCAAGACGGTGCTGTGCCTCGGCGGCGAGGTTGATGCTGGTAAGCTGAAGTTATTCCCCGTGTACCCCTTACACTCATTCCCGCACATCAGCGGGAAGAATAAGCAGATTCTCAAGTCTTCAGCCCCTATCCACGCCTCACCGTGCAGATAAAGCAACCCTGCTGACTTCTTCCCCCGTTCGTGCTGGCGTGCAGTCTGGGACTCCAAGCCCCCAAAGGCTGGCGACCCGGTCAACTGGGTGGAGCTCAAGACGTCGGCCGAGATGCGCAACGACCGCGACCGGGACAACTTTGAGCGCAAGCTGCTCAAGTTCTGGGTGCAGTCCTTCCTGCTGGGCGTGCCGCGGATCATCGTCGGGTTCCGGTCGCGCGACGGCGTCCTGCAACGCGTCGAGGACATGGACGTCGCGTCGATCCCGGACACGGTGGCGCGGCGCGGCCGGCAGTGGGACGGCAACATCTGCACCAACTTTGCGGCTGCTTTCCTCGAGTGTGAGTAGCGTTTTCCTGGTGACCGCCAGACCGTGCGGGTGAGCTAGTTCCGGGTGTGAAGAGTTGACTAATAAATGTGTTGTCTCGTAGGGCTCCGCACCAAGATTGACGACGAGGGCGTGTGGAGGATACGCCGGCGCGCGAGGGACACGCACATCGAGGTGTACAAGACGGAGGAGGCCACCGGCCACGGGCGGATACTGACGGACGAATTTATCAACCACCGCATCAAGCTCGCCCTCCCGCCTGCGCCGGACGATGACGGTGCAGAGCCGTCGTGAGAAGCGGTGGTCGACGGGCATTATAGTCTGTCCAACTGGGGCGGATACTGCCGCATGAATGACAGCGGACTTTTGCACTTTAAAGCAGATGAGGAGGGTGCCGAATTTATCTTGTTATCTGACTGAGCCGGACTACTTACCTAACCTAAGACGCCAGGCTATAAAACCGTGGGAAATGCCAACCAACTCAACAGAGCAGAAGAAGCCCACTGAGAGTGTGTGCCTGCCCACGAAGATCGGAGCAGTGCAAGCCAAGATTTTAGATGAGCTTCGAAAGAAATTCTCGAGCTTCACAAGCGGCTGGCCTCCGGGCGATGAGGAAAGTACCCGAAGAACAAAAATTCTCTATATCTCTCTCCCCTTTCTTTGCGTTCGATCCAAGAGCCCGCTGCTTTTGGAAACACCTTGTAAATGCCGAAATAATGGTACACAGAACATACAATTCCACGAGTCTCCCCTTCCCTTGCTCATATGCTTGCTTTTCATCAAAAACGAAGAAAAGAAGAAAAGAAGAACCTCGTGATGCGTTGATGATGCGTTGGCAATGCGTACATGTTTTTTTGCATCCCTGAATTCGAAAATGCACATTAATTTTGCAGAGCCGCTCTATCTTCCAACGACCCGAGGCATTCCATAATACGTATGCCCCAGTGCTGTGTTGATAACGACGATGAAATGCAGAGAAGAAAGAGGAAGAAGGGGGGGGAAAATGAAATGAAAAGGGACCTCTATGTCAAGGTGTGTGTGACACAGAATCACGGCTCGGCAGCGATGCCAGGCCAGCGGCCCTGGAGGTTCCGCACCCAACGGCCGTACAGCAGCTCCGACAGCTGCCTGCAGTGCTCCATGCCGGGCTGCGCCTCCCTGCCGGGGAAGCGGGCCTCGAGCGCGGCCTTCTCCAGGTCGCCAAGCCGCTTCTCTTCAGACCTGTCACCGGCGCCATTCTTGGCCGGCGAGGCTGTCTCGGAGGGGGCCGCGCTGCCGCGCCTCTTCCTGACGTGGGGGTTGGCTGCGCTGAGAAGCAGCTTGGCGGGGCTCGGGGGAGCGGACGTCTGGTCGCGCTTGTTCATGTTGATGACAGTCCCGTGGGTGAAGCCCTCGGGCACCTTTTGGCCGTCTGCCGCGCCACTGCCCTTGAGGAAAGCCTGGTTGAGCTTCTTGTCGTGCGACACGTTGGAGATCAGGCTCTGCATCAGATGGTAGCTTCCTTCCGGGTCGACGGAATCGAGCAGCGCGAATGCTTCCGACAGCTTCGCCAGAGCTTCGCGTTTCTGGAGCGCAGAGGTCTGGGCGTGTAGCTCGGCCAGCGTGGGCTCCACCGATTTGGTGTACAGTCGGTGGCCCAGAATGGCCTCCTTGCTCGAAAGGTCGCGGGCCGCTTTGGACTCAGGATCACGGTTCTCAGCGTTTGAGCCGTCTGACCGAGATGACGCACTAGGATGGCTGGAGTCTGAGCCATCTGAGGCTACACGACGGAACAGACGCTGGGTTGACCCTGTGTTCCCAAATGACATGTCGGGTTGGAGAGGCCGTCGGGGCGCAATGGAGGACCGCGGCGAGCCATCGGAGTCGACGTGGAAGACCGAATCCTGTCGCTGACGCCTAGAAGTGTGGTGCCGAACTGTGCCTCGGCGGACAGTACTTGGCGCCGGAGAAGTCATCTGAAGGGGTCCCTCACTGAGATCGAGTTTCCGCATCGCCTCGTCTGCAGAGAGAATGGAAGAATCCCGATTTCTCGAAGAAGTCTTCTTTGGTGGCGGAGGAGCAACAGATCTGACAGTGTCAAACGTCCACTCGTCTGTATTGTCACTAGTGGACATGGTTTGGAGGGTCTCCTGGTAGTAGACTGGGTGCAGTTTCCTGGTCTGATTTGCGTCGAAAAGCCGTTTGCGTTCCACCAGTTCGTGCAGTGCTTCCACGTTTCCAGCACCCGAGATGAATTTGTGTCTCAGCAACTCCTTGGCGGTCGGTCGCAGCTTGGGCTCCTTGTTCAGGCACCGTGCAATGAAGTCCTTGAAGTACTTGCTGAAATTGCCCTCTAGGCGTGGTGGACTATTTTTTGGAATGTGGAATAAAACCTTCATCGGGTGGATATTGGCAAGAGGTGGTTCGCCATTGGCCATTTCCATTGCTGTGATGGCCAAGGACCAGATGTCGGCCTTGAAGTCATAGCCAGCCTGCTGTATGACCTCGGGCGCCATCCAAAAAGGAGTTCCGACGAAGGTATTGCGTTGGGACTTGATGTTGGTGAGCTGGGCGGCAACGCCGAAGTCTGCGAGCTTGACCTTGCCCGACTCAGCCAACAGGACGTTGGCAGCCTTGATATCGCGATGGATCTTGCCCTCAGCATGGAGGTATTCGAGTCCAAGGAGCAGCTCCCGGCAGATGATGGCGATGAGGTCCTCGGAAAAGTTGCCAGGTTTGAGCTGGAATATGAATCAGCAAATGTCTTCTGCGAGGGAGAATCACTCGAAAATGGCGCTCAGCCTGGTACTGACCAGATCCAGACAAGAACCACCGCCCAAGTACTCCATGACAATCCATAGCTTGTGTCCTCTCAGGAAGCTTGCTTTGTACTGAGTAACGAAGGGGCTAGCGCACGTGCTAAGCACTGAGATCTCTTGTTGGATCTCCTGGATGTCATCCTCACTGGACTCGAGGTCAATCTGTATGTAGATATCAGCAATCAGCTCGGCCCGGCCCAGTTCAGCCTGCCTCCGCGAGCAAGGCGGGTCTGAGAGTCTCCGTCATGACCATGCGACTTACGTGCTTGATGGCAACTGTCTCTCCGGTGGCACGCTCAATGCCTTTGTAAACAACCCCAAAACTGCCACGGCCAAGCTCCTCGAGCACCTGGTAGTGATTGGCGATGTCCTCATCTGCCATCGTGGTGGGCTGGTGTTGGATGCACACGGGCACTGTCAACTGTGTGGACTGGACTGTCTGGGGCGGTCAAGAGTCAGTTGAAGTGGAACCTCTGGTCCGACAGCAGCAGCAGCAACGTCGACGCTCAGGTGCAGCGGCCACCACCAGGCGAGACGTTTGGTGCAATTGAGATGTCTGAGACAGTCGCTGAAAAGAAAAAAAAAGACGAGTGAACGAGTACTGTAATAAACCAGCAACAATTAAGGATGCCTGAAAAGCAATCTGTAAGACCTGGCTGAGAGTGCTGCCGCTGCCGACTGACCGTCGTCAAGGTTTGGTCGATCTAAGTGGATTCCCGGGTTTTGGGTTGGCCAGGCGACCTCTGTAGTGGAGCTTGGGCCAGCAGAGCAGACCCAAGACCAGGACCAGGAGGGGCCCTGGATCTAGCGTACCGAATGAGACGAGCTTGGAGCGGTGGACCCTTGCCCTTGACCTGGGATTCTGGAGATGAGAACGGAGACGTGCAAGCCTTGGATTCCTTTTGGGTTATAATTATCCTCATGGTGGACCTTTTGTGAGCAACACCCAGTGTGTTACATCGAGTGCAGGAGGAGGAGGAGGAGAGGCAAGACGCAGGCAGCAGGAGGGCAGGACGGCGACACATGCCAGCTTTAATACCTGTTTGATAGACTGCATATGTTAGACTACCTACGTCCATCACCCAGCAGCAGGATGCGGATGCAACCGTTTAATCGCTAGCTGCATTCCAACACAAACAAGGACAATTACATACAGCTCCCGCCTGCAGGTCGTGTGACCACCCTATCTTGTGCTATATGATTTCGAAACTCTAGTGTAGTGAAGTGAAGTGAAATGATCCGACAGCCCGGCAACCGATCGCCCCTCACACATTGCTGACGGCTTAGACGGCATCGTGCTCTCTTGTTGGTCGTGCTGAACAGATCAGACAGACAGTATGTCACTGGATACGACGCCTAGCAGAGACTGTGTTTGTGAGCAAATCAAACTATATTATATTGCACAGTCCGAACACGGTGGGTCGACTGGGCCGAACTTTATGTCTATCAGATCTCAGAATGTCATGTTGTGCCCTATCGTGAATCGACAGCACACAATCCGGACTGTCTCGTCTTGACAGAGACAAGGAGACCCGAGTAAATGTCAGCCCCATTGTTGGCGGTCAGATTCGATCGTGATCCGGACATTGGAGGTCGATCTCCAATGTAAACAAGACCCGGACAGGGAGGTAATGGTTCTCAGGGAACCCCCAACACAGCATAGGAAAACAAGGCTCAAAAGGCAATTCAAGCTTGCCCTGAACAAGCTTGGCCTCTGTCAGTGAAGCTTCAGGGGTGACATCACGGTGGGCTGCAGCCCCTCTATTTACACCTGAAGCAGCATGGTCCTGGCAGGGGATCCCTCTGTTCTCGCGCCGGAACAGGTTGCCGTGGTGACGTGACGCCTACCGTGTGCCGTGCTATGTGCGCTACACACTAATAACGCATATGTGTGTGTGTGTGTGTGTGTACCTGCGAACTTCTGGGGTTGATGGTTGATCTGTGACCTGACCTGACCAGACCTGACCAGACCTGACCAGACCCACTGAGGCTGAACACACCACATGCAGTTGACCCCAGACTGACGGAGGACAAGAGCGGGTCTCCAGACCTGACTGGGCTCGCTTTCAAGGTTGTTTACTGGGCCACCGCATCGTACGTACCGGTCAGCCCCAGTCCCCAGTCCCAGTTCTGAAATCTGAACCCGTCGTGCAAGCATCGCACAACATACATAGCGTACAGTACACACACACACCTCTATCTCCCGCACCCACGATCTTCATCTGCCACTCTCATCCTTGTCCTTGAGCTGCCGCACCCGCACCACCCGCTGCCTACGACGAGGATCGCACAGGCGCAAAGCCGGCCATAGCTCCACCCCCCTCAACAATCCTCGTCCATCCCGTCCACACAACACCAGCGCGCCCACACCGCAACATGCTCGCGATAGCTGTATCTCTATTATTTTGCTAAGCAGTACACTGCCTACTACCCAATAGCGTATCACTTTGCAACACGCCCGCTCATTGCTCTGCTCTGCTTTGCAGGCCCTACACTCGCTCAACACCAAACCGCAACGCGTCCTTTATTTTGCCCGGCCGGACGGACGTGTATTGTATGCACCAGCGCCAATACCAGCTCCAGCTCCAGCTCCCGCACCAGCTTCAGCACCAGACCTGCGCCTGCCACTCCACGAACAGTGACCGACCCGCGAATTAAGATGATGCTGAGTCGGTCGACTTCCACCCAATAAACAACTCGCGCAATCCTCCCACCGTCGAAATGGTGCCTCCTCCTCCGGGCATACCTCAGCGGTTTCCTTGCTGGTGCAGGGCGGTGTACTCTTACGGGGGAGAGGTGCGTTGAATCTTGGCTCCGCAGCACCATCATACCATCCCGCTGCATGGAATTGCTCTCAAAATGTCCTCTGAGGGCCGTCTGGGACGTGCTGACGCGCCATGCCATGTTTATAGTCAAAACGAGATCTCGGTTTCATCGAGGGCGACCTGATCGAATGTCTCAATGCCGGCGACGGGTCATGGTGGACGGGCAGACTGCGCCGCGATAGGAGAATGGTCGGCCTCTTCCCCTCCAACTTCGTCGAGGTCCTTCCCGACGACTTCAGACCCATCAGCAGGTCAACAAGTCCCATGCCAGCGCCCCAGAGCACGCCCAGCCCCAAAAACACCCCTCAAAAGGCAAAGACCTTCCGGAAGCCGTTCGAGGCCTATTCCAAGGCACCACACTATACCACTGCAAAACAGCCCGAGACATATAGGCAGAGTCCTGCACCTGCAAGGGCGCCGCAAGAATCCGCCCCGGCATCGACCCGGTCACCATTCCGGCATTCCAACCGGAGTGTGCAGTCAGAAATAGACAGGACACAGACACCACCTCGTGTCCGTGGCTACGGGTCTAGACAACCATCGCCCGCACTCGGGCCCGCATTCGCCCCTGCGCCCTCACCTGTTCCCTCATTCAGTGGACAATCTCGCCCACCCTCATTCACTAATCCGTTCGACGGTCAGGACGATGCGCCGCCTCCACCGCCCCCTCACCGACATGTCGGCGTCCAAAACCATGGTTCAAGCCTTTCATACGACAGCCATATACAATCGAGACTATCGGGCGAAGTTAGCAGGCATGGCTCCACCCTCTCTTACGACGCCAGGATGCAAGCCGACCTTAGCAGACACGGCTCCCGCAACTCTTATGACAGCAGAATACCATCCGATCTGAGCCGACATTCATCTCATGCTTCTTACGATGACCGTGCCCACCCAGATATGAGCAGACATAATTCGCATGCTTCATATGACGACCGGGGCGGATTCGAGCGCCGACCCTCTAATCTCTCAATGCAGCAGCCAATGACAGGTTATCATACGCCCCGGGCGGCTTCTCCTTGTCCGCCTTCTCCTGGTGGATCGGGCGTGAATATGACTCCTTCCCCACTCAGAGAAGCGATGGACGGTGTGATGGAGCAATTGGATGCCCTTGGAACGCGCGAGGCCGATTCGCCGGAGCAGCCAGCCTCATTCGATCCATGGTCCCCGGAATCATTTGACATGGTCAACCAACAATCACGGAGAAGACGAAAAGAGGCGACGAGGCCACAGACGTCCATTGGAATGGCCATGCATGCTGACTCCGGCTACGGCACTGGGAGCGGCGGATCGTCCCGGGAGCAGACCTACCATGGCAGCCATGAGCAAGACGGCCACCTGCCTCAGCTGAGCAGCTACGTGCAGCGGATGGAGACGCAGTTGCGCAATATGCATTCGCGTAATGCGGAGACGGCCGGCGAAGCTGATGATGAGCCCCCTCCTCCACCTCCTAAGAGCCGGTTGGTCGAGAGACCCAAATCTTCCATGGACACTCGTGCTGACGGCCCGGATCGCAAGCTTCGCCACAAGAGATCTGCCAAGGAGGTCGGAAAAATGATCGGTCGGACATTTACTACCAAAACGAATTCATCCTCTAGCACCCGCGCAACCGATAGCAGTTCGGCCACACAGAGCACTAACAGGAGCCTCATGAGTGGCGTCTCGGCCGGTGGAATCAGCGCTACCAGCGCAGGCAGTCTGGCGCGCAAGAATAGGGGTCGCGCCCAGAGTGCGCTCGGTATCCACGACCTCGGCCTCGACCGGCCAGAGACGCCGTTCAGCGGAGTGACTTACCACAGCAGCCACGCCTCCGATGCCCAGCGACCACAGTCCCAGGCAGCGTTCCTAGACGATCCCATGGGCAACGTGGGCGGCCTTGCTAACCCGAGCCCGAAGAAGCGTGGGTTCTTGAAAAAACTCATGGATTCAGCCAAGACAGGAGTAGCAAGCGGGCGGACCAGCATAATGCCAGGCAGCGTCGGCTCTTTGCAGTCTTCCCCCATGCCCCCAACGATGCCTTCGTCAACATCGGGGTTATCTTCAGCTGGTTTGTCAAGTCCTGTGGTCGCCAAAGATGCGTCTCGTGATATGGGATTGGCTTCTGGTACGGACTGGGTCCAAGTCCGGCGGGATGTGAATCGATCAAATACTCTGAGCCGCAACGAGAGGAATGAGCGAGTGGACAGGTGCATGATGCTTGACTACCCAGCTCTCGATCCAGTCGACGAGCTGTACGGCAGCATAGAGGGTGACGAAGACGCCGATGGCCTACCGGTCCAAAGGCCCACGGACTATACAAGCATCAACTTCACGAATGTGGACAAGAACTCGCGCTTCATCAAGAGCCTTCCGCCAATGACGACTGCAATCACGCTATCCACCACCTACGTCTGCAGGCCGTACAGGAGTGACGTCCAGCGACTACGAGCCATCTTCACCTGGGTTGCCGAGATTATTACCTGGGAGGAGGACTATGAGGGAGATGTTGACACCCGTCGCGTCATACAGACAAAACGAGGCTGCGCAGAAGAGTATGCCGTGCTGGTCATGGAGATGTGTGGTGCCGTTGGTTTGCACTGCGAGGTGGTCCGCGGCTACCTCAAGACGCCAGGAGAAATTCCAGAGACCAACATGCTGCCCCGTCCGAATCACTGGTGGAACACTGTGCTGCTCGATGGGCAGTGGCGCATTATGGACTGCTGTCTCGCAAGCCCTTCCAACCCGAAGCGCGCTCTCTTCTCCAGCGTGGGCAGTGGCAGTGCCGATTTCTGGTACTTCCTGACCAGCCCAACGGAAATCTGCTGGACGCACATGCCCGAACACCATGAACAGCAGCACGTCTGTCCTCCCGTGGCCAACGAAATTTTGCTCAACCTACCTTGCGCCTGCCCCCCTTACTTCATGAATGGCCTGCAGATGGTCGATTACAACACCTCCCTTACCCGGATTGAGGACCTGGAAATGGTGCACATCAAGTTCAACGTGCCAGCGGATGTCGAAGTGGCCGCGGAAGTCGAGGTCCGCGCCCTTAGCCGGGACGAGGACGGTGACTTCTTTGAGAGCGGCGACGTGGTGAGGAAGCGTGCCCTGGCACAATGCGAGTGGTTCAGCGGCGCGAAGCGCTACACGGTCAAGGCCCTGCTGCCCGGCGATGAGGGTCACGGCACGCTCAAGATCTACGCGGGCAAGCGCGGCCTCATGCACAGCATCAAGGACATCCCGCACCCTATGGCCTTTGCGATTCCCATCATCCATACAGGCGAAAACCCAGCGTACGAGTTCGTGCTCCGGCACCCCACTCCACACGCACAGCGACACGATATCTACGTCGTCCAGCCGCAGTGCCAGCGCCTCGCCCTGAATAACACGTTCGTTTTCGCCATCCGACAGCACCCGAGCTCAGCGCCCGACACCGGCGGAAGTGGTATGACCCCGTCCTCGAACCCGGGCATTGCTAGCCCCATCCCGTTTGTGAGGCCGGGGTCAGCCATGAGCATCAGCGCGACATCGAACCCGAGCAGCTACAGCGGCAGCGGCAGCGGCGGGTCTGGCAGCAAACCGGCCAAGCTGGCGATTCAGACCCCCGGCGGCAAGATCCTGCGGCTTATGAAGAAGGAGGACCGGCGCCACGGCGGGGCTGGAGCTGGCGGGTCATCGGCCCGTGGCCTAGCCAGTGAGGAGGAGGTCGTCGGCGACGGGGGCACGTGGGAGACCATCATCAAGTGCTCTGAGCGCGGCGTCTGGAGGGGCCTGGTCCTTGCGGACCGGATCGCGAAGTGGTGCGTCTTCGCGGAGTGGCATTGCGTCGGATGATTTGGTATCGACTTTTAGCAACATGTTCCAGCATTGGCTGGTGTTTCTTCGGGCAAAAAAGAAAGGGGGAGGCAGGTCTGCTTTTGAAAAGCATGCATAATTTCTGGAACATCTGGACTCGCTCTTCACTGGAATGTTTCGGGGAGTCTTTGGCTGGTAGTACTTGGCTTGCATGTCATCGGCGTTTGCTCTTGTCGACATCACACTTGAGACCAGGGCTTGGTTCTCGAAAGGGGCGTGTACGTGTGTGTGAGGGGAGCGGGGGGAGGAGTCAAAGGTACATTGTTTTGGAATGGTCATCAAGCTAGCTGGTACAAGCGAGTTTCTGGCGTTTTCTATAGGGCTTGAATGGCCTTGCAGCTGAAGTGTACGAGAGAGCGCCGTATTGTATGAGTACGGATAATGGTACAGCATCTGGTAACGTCTATTGGCCTGAAGTGTACTATATGCAAATTGTGAATTGGTGGAATGAGTCGACATGGACGCCGGCTCCCGAATCCCATCAACAGTGTCTATAGGCAGGGAAATGGATAGCCCGAGGCGGACAGCCCTAACCCTTGGTCTCCAACTTTGACGCTACTTATGTAAGTGATTTATGTATCATTCATCATCACTCCTCGGCTCGGCTTATTCTGTTCTAGAAATTTGCACTGCTGTACAAAGATCCCATCCATGATCTCCTGGCGGTGATACATTATTGGCCGTATTTAGACATACAAAGAACGGTTTCATATATTCTAGTTTTGTTTGCGACCAGCTTAGAGGAACGCTCAGGGTCTTCGTCGTCATAGACTGCGCGACTCATTGAGAGGTTGTTAAACGCCAGCCTCGCGCGAGCACATCATATCATTAGGGATCAGATTTAACCCAGATCTCACCACCCTAATTTGTCTCTTCAACGTACTGTCTCTGGAACTTCTGGACCTTGTGAGATCGACGCTAATAACGCCGTCGCACCTTTGCCCCAGCCAGCCAAGCGCAGCCCAGCAACCATGGCCAAGGCACCGTCCATCGAGGTCAACAGCCTCACCTACTCCTTTGCCGACTCGTCACTCGGCGTGCATGACATCACGCTGTCGCTGCCGCCGCGCTCGCGCACGCTGCTGATCGGGGCCAACGGCGCGGGCAAGACGACGCTCCTGCGGCTGCTGGCGGGCAAGCGGCTGGCGCCGTCCAACACGATCAGCGTGTCCGGGGTGGACCCGTTCAAGGACGGGCTCGAGGGCGTGACGTACCTGGGGCTGGAGTGGGTGCTGAACCCGATCGTGCGGACGGACATCGGGGTGGTGGAGCTGCTGCGGTCGGTGGGCGGGGACGCGTACCCGGCGCGGCGCGACGAGCTGGTCGAGGTGCTGGACATCGACACGAGCTGGCGCATGAGCGCCGTCAGCGACGGCGAGCGGCGGCGCGTGCAGCTGGCCATGGGCCTCGTGCGGCCCTGGACGGTGCTGCTGCTCGACGAGATCACCGTCGACCTCGACGTGCTGTCGCGCGCAGAGTTCCTCGCCTGGCTCAAGCGCGAGACCGAGGCCCGCGAGTGCACCATCGTCTACGCCACCCACATCCTCGACAACCTCGCCGGCTGGCCCTCCCACCTCGTCCACATGCACATGGGGGGCGTGCGCGAGTGGGACACCACCGACAAGTTCCTCGCCAGGCTCGAGGGCGACACGGGCAACTCGCGCCTCGGCGAGCTGGTCCTCGGCTGGCTCAGGGACGACCTCAAGGCGAGGGGCCCGCGGAGCCAGAACCGCCGCGGCCCCGAGGGGAAGACGTACGGCTACGGGGGCGCGGAGCTGGGCGGATACGGGCTGGAGGAGAGGAAGCAGGATTAGAGCGGTGAAACACCAGGGAGGGGGGGATATCTACTCGAGGGGGTTGATGGCCTAAGGCTGAGGGCGACCGGTTCTTCAACAAGGCATGTTGTGCGGAGTTCAACGATTCGAATGGCATTTCGGCACGGGTCCACGAGGGCATCACGGTAAAAGCGCATTTAACATGGCGTTGACAGACGGCGGGATGGATGCCTTTCAACATAGACGCACAAACAAGAGGCAGAGATTTCAACAAACGGGTTTCTGCGGAGGGCAGAGGGCAGGAGGCAGAGAGCAGACTAGGTGGACTAGGCGTTATACGGCTGTGTTTCCAGGCGGTTGATACCCCTCATCGGGCGTGCGGACGAAAAGAAGAGGTGTACTTTAACATATACACACACGCTGGGGTTGTATTTCAGGCCGATCGGCCATGGATGAATAGACAGAGTCATCTGACACAAGGGTACCAGTTTTGATTTATTCTTTCATCTTCGCCGGGTCGGTAGAGCGAGCAGAGTGTCAAGCCTTAGACCTCGCGTCCAGCAGGTTCCGCATCGTACTGTACATCAGCTCGGAAATTCCGCCGAACCCCCTCTCGTCCAGGTACCGCAGCACGCCCAGCCGGTAGTCCTGCCACGCGAGCTCGAGCCCGCCCCTCCTCGCGAGCTGGCCCAGGCTCTTGGCCGTGACGGGGCCGGCGTGGCGCGCGCGCAGCACGACGTCCTCGTCCTCCCTCTCCTCGAGGCGGCGCACGTGCTCCGCGGCCTGCAGGCACAGCAGCGGGCTGTAGCTCATGGTGAAGAGCGAGGCGAGGGCCATGCTGCCGCCGCCGCCGCCGCCGCCCTGGCCGGGGAGGGCGGCCACGTAGGCGGCCAGGGCGGGGACGACGGCGGCGCCGTCGACGGTGCACCCCTTGGCGTGCGCGTCGCGCGTCGTGAACGCCTTGCCGCGCCACAGGCAGTTGCAGATGTCCATCAGGAACCCGTTGAACGTGTTGACCTGCGCCTTGTCGTACTGCGGGCCAAGCGCCTTGGCCGCGTTGGACATGTACGCCGCAAAGGCCTGCTTGTACGCCGCCAGCACGGCGCACAGGCGCGACGCCGCCGCGAGCGAGGGCGTGAACTGCAGCGTGTACACGAGCGGCACCGGCGGGATCGTGATCTGCAGGGACCGGAGGAGGGTGCCGTTGGAGTAGACATGCGCGGCGCGCTCGTAGAAGTCGATGACCCTGAGAGCCGTGTTCTCCGTCGGTGAGGTCTGGAGGAGGGTCAGGCTGAGCTGGTTGGCGTGCGAGACGAGACGGGCTACGGACTCCGAGGCGTGTGTGGGGATGTCGGCCTCGTTGGTCAGGAGGATGACGTTCCAGCGCCGGAGCAGGTTGGTGAGTAGTTCGAGGAGGTCCAGTTGTGACTCGGTAGAACCGTCTAGTACTGATGTCTGTAATGTAGACGTCAAGATGGAAAGATCTGCAGTTCACTTAGCGCCCATGACACCTCAGTCATGGAGGTTCTGACGACAATTACCTTCTGGGTTCAAAAGGGGTGCGTAGGCGAGGATATCGTGTATACTGGTATCAGCCTTCAAATGCAGGCGCAGTTGCACCATTTGCACGATCCCAGTGAAGAACGGCGATATATCCTGTGCAACTGTCAGCTCCAGTCAAGGTGGCAGATAGCAAGGGGCGTGACCTTTGTAGTTCGAGCATATTCGAGGACAATCCTGAGCGTTTCTTCAATGACTGGATCGTCCGCGTCGCCATTCAGGATCTCGGCAATCTGCACATCCATCCAGGCTGACGCTCTCTTCAGGTTCAGGTCTGGCCTGAGCATCATGAACTTCTGAAGAAGCGGGTCAACCAGAACAGCAACGAGGTGATCTGGCAGCTCGACCTTCTCCAGATTGGCGGCCAGGCTTTCTGCACTGTCGATCTCCTCCAACGTGACCGATTTCTCATGCGCGTTGGAAGTCTGGACATGTGGAAGACCACCTGACCTGGCTGCCTTGGAACCGGCAAGAAGCTGTTGATTGGTCTTGAAGCCGTCCCTGGGACCTTGGAGGCTGCTCTGCTGTAGCTCGCGGTGCATTTTCTGGATCACGGACAACCTCTCCCGCCACTCTGGGTCAGGCAATTTGAAGGCGCTTCCCTTGCCGGTGTTACCGACGATGATTTCAGGGTAGTAATTCCTGTAGACGCGGAGCAAGCCCTGCAAGTGTCGGTCGTTGCCAGCCTGCCTTGACAGATTCAGCAGGGCCTGTATTCGGTAGTGCTGAACGTGTCTCCGCCTTGTGATAATTGCCAGAATATGGAATAACGGGGGCCTGGTGGCGGAAACATCCAGGAGATTGAACAAGACGCTGTATGCCCTGGACAGTACGGCCTGCGCCCTAGTTTCAAGGACATGATAAACCTGGATGAGCCAGTTCAAAAGGGAACTCTGAAGAGTGAGAGATGGCTTGATCTCGCCGAGACCAAGACAGCCGATGATCTTGAGAACGACGTCTTCAGAGACTTTGCCAGCGGGGTAAAGGTTCTTGATGATGGAGTTAAGGCTGCCCTGGTCCAGGTGAGCGGGAGAGACGACCAAGTTGATGAGATCAAGCAGCTCGTCTGGAAGAACGCCCTGGCCATACACGACAGAAGCGAGCTCCGACACCTTTGGCTTAACATCGACGGCACGCCTCTTGGCCGGCACCTCGGAAGCTGCGCGATACTGTCAGGACAGTCCATGCTGCTTCATCTCGTCCACCATGTCTTTGGTCTCAAGTCTCGTCTTGTCCGTTCACCGGTCAGATCACGCACCTTCAACGACATCATCGATCAGTGATCGCGCCCTGTTCTTGTATCCAGCCTCCATTTTCGGTTGAATTTAACTGAGCTCAGCCCGCTCAAAAAACATGGGGGGATAAATTTTGGCGATTTTGCTCATGGTGGTGATTGCTTCGCAAGTTACGACGCGTTAGACGCGGCTTAAGGGGTGCTTCACGCGTTCCGGGCCGGCAGCGGGCGGGAGCTAGGCGACGCACGGTTGTCAGAGGCCCTGTGGGTTCGGGGCACAGCGGGTGACAATAATTGGTATGCTGTGGAAGAGCAGGTTTCATCGTCATCATCACAATCACAGTCACTACAACCAACTTCAACAGGCTATCTACCGAGGTACTGTCCCATGGTTTTCTGCCTGATCTCAACGTCACCGGGGCCGTTATCATTATATTGGCAAATTTTCCTGTTGGCAGCAAGACGTTACAATGGTCCACAAGTCTCGATGGCCGTTGAAAGAAATAACCCGATCGAGGCACAGCACAGGCGATCCCCTCACCCGTCCTGCAAATACTGCTTGTCCAGCCGTGATGTGGTGTAACCTTCACGACTGGATCAGGGAGGTGAGGTGCCGTCAAGGTGGTGTGCACACCCGCTTGACTGCCTGCAGTGACGACAACCTTGTCCGCCCTTGACGTCGAGGCGCGAGGGGCTGCTGCAGTGGGCTCCCAGCAACCCTCATTCTTGCTTCTGACAAGTCGCTTGCGTCTCCCGAATGCGTGCCAACGGCTGTGGCCAACCCATGTCCAGTCACTTGATCAATCCACGGTTCCACAGGATGGACATACGGCTTTTTCCTTTACGGGCTGCCATATAGACTCTCATCACGGTCATCAAGCGCCGGCATCATGACAGATTGTTGGTCCCGAGCCGATAGCAAAGCAATTCGCTTATGCCGGCTTACCGTCTCACGACGTCTTCTGTCCGCCTGTCATACTCGTCGCGATCTCGACTCGCTCTGACGACTGACGGACGCCCTGCCTAGGTCAAGTGTGTGACCAATGCGCCTCTCGCTCTCCCATGTGCTTGGCTCATCGTTGCGCGACTCCTGCGCGGGCGGGCGGGCGGTCGGGGGCCATTGCTGCGTGGTTCTTCAGCTAGCCACGCTCAGGACAGGCCACTCCCCCAGTCCCCTCAATCCATCGTGTGCAACCAGACCTCGCAGATTGAGTCTCGTTACTGTGCGGGTCGGTTCCTCTCGGAACGCGCGCATGCCAGGCATGCTATGAATAGAGGTCCTTCTTGGTCAGCGCCCTGCCGGCTTGGACCATAGTTCGACTGTGGTTACACAGAATGGGTTCCTGTGCGACCACCTGCGCCAGTTGTGCCCCTCGAGTCGAGCGGCCGGATGCCCCCAGCCCTCGAGAAAGCCATTGTGTACACAGCCCGCCCGCCCCAAGTCCCTGCAGTTGGTACGCATTTGCAAGGCTGCGCAGCAGGAAAGGACATTGCAGCAGTCTAGCTACTGTGTATCTGCTCGTTTTGCACCCCGGCCAAGAGTGCGCCGCCATTCCCGGTGGACAGATCATGCAACCTCACAAGATACAGTACCTGCACTGACATATCATCGAATCCTTCGGTGTAACTCGAGATGTCCTCAAGACGCCCAACCCACTCAACCGAGAATACACGCGCCAATGGGTTGTCCACAACAGATGTGACCATCCTGCAGCCTCACCCAGTACAGTCAGAAAGAGAAGGCCCCCCCGCCAGAGCCCAGACTCTCATCCCACAAAGCCAGGCCCTGCTACAAGGGCCTTTTCTTCCAGCCAGCCATCAAACACTGGGGGCCTTTTTGCTGCAGGTCGTTCGATACATATGCCATACTAATGCGTATAAGTGCGTCAATGTCGACTGGGCATGAGTCGGAACCCCCTACCTCAGATTGTGGTGGATATTTGCTGGGCTCATATAATTACAAAAAGATTTCCACCACCCATCACTGCACATTACAGACCAACTTGGACCAGTTGCGTGCGGCGGCATATTCAACGATTTTGTTGTAGGGACAAGGAATCAGCAGGGCGGAGCGCCGGGTTGCACAATATTGTCCCAAACAGGATCTTGACACCTGCAGTTTTTCCAGGGTTGCAGTCTACTGACGCAGCCACCGAACCTGTTGGCCCGGGTGCGTCGACAGGCTTCCCTCGGAGCGCCTGTTACCGCACATTCAACCGTGCAACAGCAGTTTTTTATACAGGCCGTCAGCAGCATCGGTGGCGTGACGGGACAGCAGAGCAGTGCAACACACTTGATCTTGTCCCGAGCCGTCAGTGCCAACTAGACTATCATCTACTTGCCAGCCTCTGCTGCTCTACCCCACGAGGTACAGCCCCACAACCAAAGAACCCGCCGCGGCTGCACAGAGGGCGATCTCCTGGCTGTCACTGCGAATTTGAACCCTGGACATTCCTAGAAATTCCCCCGTCGCCGGATCTGCGGCGATCAGTCTCACTCGGATCTTTTATTTACGTGAGAGCGTGTGCGTGCATTAATTTCAATTCCTGACAATACAATGCAACTACTGGAAGTGTCTCGCTGACGTCGTGGTAACCAAGCCACCGGTCTCTGGATCCTGAGCTCATGGTCAGTTCACAATCCGGTCTGCTCCCCCCCGGGAGGATTGCCGACTAACACGCCGCCTGCTAGCATATATAACCCGAGTATCCGCTGCAGCCCGCAGAACAATGACTGCAGGTCTTGGAGATGATAACAGGTTATGTCGCAGACACGCAACCAGGCACGGATCACATCAGAACGCCTGGAGCAATGCTCATACAGGATGCTCCGTCCAACATTCCCTTTTCAAATATTCTCGAGCATGGAGACATTGTGCTCCTGCTGACACCGGTCGTCGTCCCTGTCGATGAAGGCTCGACCCATGATCCCTTCGAGCCCCTCGGCAGAGGGCTGGCAAGGTACCACCCCTGGATTCGGCACGTCCCGTACACAGCGGCGGCTGGCATCACCAGTACCCATGCTGCCTTCATCAAGAGGGCAAAGATCGTGGTGTTTGTCATTTCGGGCCCACCCAGCCCAGGACAGCCTTCGCAAGTAGCCTTGTCCAGCATCGCACAGGCGGTAGGGGAGCACCGCCCTCACGTCGTCGTGGCTTGTTGTGATGTTCAGGAACTGGAATCTGCGGTGGCTTCCTCCCCGACCATTGTACAGCTTCCTGGCTATTCACGACACGAGCTGGACATTGGGGCAGACATCCTCTATCATGGACAGCCAAGGCAGACAGCACCGCTGACAGAAGCCCCGAGTGTCCAGCCCAAGGACTTCACACACAGATGGGTCGTCAAGGGGTTCAACGTGGCGACTGACCTGCAGGCGGTATATGATCTCTGGTGTCAGAGCATACCAGCCCAGTTCGGCCTCACTCGGCACCGGCTCATGAGCCTGTTGCAGCGGGACGGCTACGCAAAGCACTTGGTCGCCCGCAACTCGGAGACCGGGCCTGTCGTGGGGTTCTGCGCCACTTATATTACCTACCTGGACAGCAAGGGAGACGTCCTGGTGGGCTCGATCGCGGCAATCATCGTTGAGCAAACGCACAGGGGCCGGGGTGTCGGCCGAATATTGCACGACGCGGGCCTGAAGGAATTCTCAAAGACGCGAGGCGTCAGCCGGCTGCAGCTGGGCAGCACCTTCCCACGACTTCTGTACGGGCTGCCCGTCGACCACCCCTCAGAAGAGTGGTTCAAGCGACGCGGCTGGAAGATGGACTGCACTGTGCCCGGCACGGGACAAGAAGTCGCGGACTGGGTCCTTGCGTTCAAAGAGTGGCCAACTGGCGGACTACCGCCGATTGGGCTCACCTTCCGGCCCTGCGGAGACATGGACTTTGACAGGGTCTTGGACATCGTGGAGCAGGACTCGGAGCGGAACGGCAACATGGCCTGGTACGACCAGTACGCGAAGCTGGCCGACACGATGTCCATGGGCGACATCGTGATAGGCCTGCGGGGAGAAAGCATTGTTGCTACGGCTATAACATATGTCATGCGCTCGGAGAACCCGTCAGCGGATGATATACCATGGGCTGGTGTGATTTCAGAGGACACGGGTGGTGTTACGTGCATTTGCATTACGGGTTCGTTTCGAAGCACCCAGAGGCTGTGCCAGATTCGCGGATGACTGACGTTCTTTCTATTGATCTAGACAACGACCCTTCAAGCAGGGACGCGGCCATGGTCAGGCTTCTAGACGCATGCGTCCACAGCCTAAAGCAGAGGGGCATGACGAGGATGTATATTGATGCGGCAAAAGGGGGAGATGCCGGATTTCAGTCCATAGGTACGTGGCTGAGAATTCCACCTGGCCGTCTCTACTCACTGGCATCGACTGACTGGCAGCACTCTAGGCTTCCAGAAATGGGCCAGATACAGAGACGTTTGGAGGGATGCATAATCTGCGTTTATCTGTCGCCTTCACCAATGCGACTTCGGCGGAATTTAGGCAGCATCAAAGACCAAGGCCTTTATGCACGTCAGACACACCGACTCACATGTACGCGAAGATGGCGGCGACGAGACCGCGACAACTAGAAACACATCCGACGATAGCCCGAGAATGAACATACCAATCAACCGCGCAAAGCCGAAAGCGAAGTCGCCGCGACGCTACTCCGCGCCGCACTATTGTAGCCTCAAGCCGTTGCCTAGTCGTCCTTGCAGACCGCCGTCTTGATCCTGCTGCCTGGACGGGGTTGACGACGTCGACGACGACCCTCGAAGCAATACCCACACCGCATTCACCTCGCACAGAGAGGTGCAGCCTGACCACAAAAAAAGGGGGTCGTACAAAGTAACACGCGCCCCGACCCATCGTGGAGCTGTGTGCGACAGTAATCCGAGCCTTCGGAGCGAACAGGAGCATGTCACCCAAGGGGGGGGAGGGCGTACGAGACCCATAGAAAGGATTCCCAACTGCAGGTGTTGGGCCCTTCCTATTCACCATCCAACTGGTCAAACCACGTTACTCCTCCGTCAAGATCAACCTACCTTTGTTTCCCCCCCTCATTTCCCAATCGCTTGCATATCTCGGCTCAGGTTGCTCTCTGCGCCCACATGTATATCCAATCACATCACTGCCCCTGACCCCGGGCTTGGAGGAATCGCCGTGCGTTCGGGGGTCCGTTCGACTGTGTGTGTCCCATCCATCCTGCTGGTAGCTATATAGGTAATACGATTGTTTGCGAAAGAAGACGCCTCTGCTTGGCTTGAGGTGTTTCTGCCCCGCCATTCCTTCCACTGATTGTAGTACAAAGAGGCCAGTCGCGTGTGTGAGAGGATTGTCGGTGCACGTGCGCACGCACATGCAATGCAAGGCGCTTTTGTTCGCGTGCGTCGTCGCTGATTCGACGAGGCTGGTGATTTGCCCATGACGGTAGTCCCAGTGAGAGAGAGAGGCCATGTATGCACATAGTGACACACGCTTACCGAGATTATATACATTTAGACTTTCATAGCTTCATGCGCACATGCCAAAGTCCCTCGGTCCGCTCCAAGCCGTCACCCGGCCACTCTATCTTTGAAAAGTACCATACCTGCCGCCACCACCCAGTCCCGCCCGGAGACACCTCACAACCACGCTGAGAGCCGTGAGCCTCGCGCCAGCGGGGTGGCGGCCCATGGAGAAGAAGCCACTGCTCACCCTCCGAATGCCAAGGGGGTCCGGGCCCCCAAGACTACGGCGGCTGCGGGCTGGGAAGGTCGCACAAGAGGGAATGACATTACTTAGCCAGCCAACCTTGCGCTTTGGATCGAAAAAAGAAAAAGGGGATTCCAAAGAGCAGCCTCGTCATCACTGTGATACGTCACACATACATACAATGTACACACACACACACACACACTAGCCAAAGAGATGTCGTCGCTTTTCTCTTTCACATTCTCCCCCCATCGAGAAGACCTAGGCTGGACTCGCTGGCTGACAGTCTGGCTGGGTTGAACGACTGATGGGGAATGGACATATTGAAGAGAAGAAGAATAAGAAGGAACCCCCACACGTTTTTTAAGGCAAGGAAGACGGTTACGGAATCAATCTAGGCGGCCTGCTGCTGCTGCTGCTGCTCTGAGGCAAGGCTCGAGCAGAAGGATCCGCCCGAGAGGCGAAGGAATGGCGGTATGCAGGCGGGCAGCATGTCTCTGGGGGGAACCAAGTGCGAGAGGGGGATTTGTTCTCCTTTGCAATCAATCCAAAAAGGACTGTTGACTCGGTCAGCAACATTATGTACAGACAGTGTTATCGCTCTACACGACTGTTGATTAGCAGCACATGTGGGGGTTTGAAGCGCTGCGGAACATTGCTCTGTCGTATCGCGGTTCTTTTGCCGTCTGCAAGCTGCGAGCAGAGGGTACCTCCTCATCAAGCAAGGAACCAGTCCTGTGTAACCATGAGAGATTAAATTGGGTGGTGGGTATCTCTTGGGCTTGCAAGTCATGTGCGCAGGGTCGGCAGTGGGATCCGCACCACCGTAGGATCGATCGTCTGCGCTGTCATTCCAAACAGATGCGGTGAGATACACAAGTACAGTACATACACATGTCCGGGTCACACAGGGGATGCGCGAAGAAGGGGGAGGTGCGAGTGAGGTATTCACATTGGTGCCGTCTGTTGCGTGTCCCGTAATGTGGTCCACTACCGGCGCTGCCACTCTGCGCGGGCTGAATCATAATACAAACTCCACCACTCTGCTGCCCGACATCATACACAAGATATGTAGAAGTGACGTGGTGACCAAGGGGAAGTTATTGAGAAGGGAAGAAAAAAAGCAGCAACTTTTGTGGTATAGTGATCAAAACAAATCCCTCACGGTTCCGTAGACTCCTGCCCTCCAATTCCGGCATGGCCTTTCATCACGCCCAAATGTGCTTCATCATGCTCATCAAGGATCATCTTCATTATCACATTTCATCCAGACGCACCTTTTACCCCCTTTCCCCCCGTGACTGCGCAATTTGAAGTTTTCTTCCGCTCGCATCAACCCCACAAGCAGAGCCGAAATGATGTTCAGGCCCACTTCGAAAAGTCCAGGCTCTCGACGAGGGAATCCAAATTGAGAGCTTGCGACATAATTTCAGTATCGGCTGTCGAGTTACTCATCACCGAGCTGCGATGTGACTGCGAGTTCTGCTCGCTGGTCGTCGTCAGAAACGTCGCGACACTAGCACGGCGGAGGTCACGCATGCTCAGTCCAGACATGCTGTCCCGGGCGACACCGCTCGAGGGCCGGCTGTCGTTATTGGTCTGCCCCAACGATTGCTGCTGCTGTGCAGAGACAAGCGCACTGCTGAGTGACATCGACATTGGCGTTGGTGGGTTGGAAGAGGCATTCGCGACCGCCGAAGGCGATGTTGCTAACGCAGGCGCAATTTTCGGCCCGTAGCGCTCGCGCAGGCGACTGATCTCCCTGAGGCGGCTGCGCCAGGCGGATGGGTACTCGCCCTGTTCTCGATTGGCCCAGACGAGAGAGAACACCGATGCATTGAGAGCGAGCAGACGGACCAGATCCGGCAGTGCTTTCAGGCTGACCATCTTGGTGGCGGCGCAAGGCGAGATCTCGGGAAAACCTTCCTTGCTCATGACCTGGACTTTGAAGAAGGGTATGTAGCCGCCGCGTTTGCTGGGAGCGTCGACACCCTCTCCTTCCTCTTGCTGCTGGGCACTGTGTTCGCGAGTTGCAACAAACGACGCTCTTGACTCCGGTGTAATGACAATGTTGACGTAGTTGAACTCGGATGGGAAGGTATCAAACTTGAAGGGCAGTCCCGAGTCGTTGAAGATGACATTCACGAAGTCGTTTCCTATGTGCCTCTTCTTGCTGATGCATTGGGGATCGTGGTCCAGGTTTGTAGGCATCTGAGTCGTAACATGGAACACAATCTCGGTCACTCTGTCGCGCCAGCAGAACGTATACTGCCCGTCCGTGTCGTACTCCCGGTCTAGACCCTGAGTGTTAAAATCAGCTCCCTTCAACTTGGTGAGGGATCCGATTCCGTTCAGGAATTCCATGTAGTCTGCACTTCCGGACACGTTGGCGAGGATTTCAGTTTCCTTGGTTTGGTTCTCTCCTATGTAGATCACGCCAACTTTGTGGCCATCCACAGTGGATATGCGGTCGAAGGTTCTAACGCTTCGGCTAACAGCCTCGTCGTCTGGGAGTGGGAGCGGGCGTAGAGCTGCTTCGTGGCTTTGCGGCGTAGAAAGCAAATGTACCAGTAGGTGGCTGGGGATAGAACTGTTCGTGGTCAGCGAGCCCGTGTCTCTGCTGTCCCCGAACGTGCCGGCTTGGTGGGGCGGCGGAGGTTTGAAGTTCTCGCGGACAGTGAAGTACGACGTGCCTGACGGCTGTCTCTTGGCGATTTGTGCCCACGGGGTCGTCTTGGACTGCTTGATCGAAACAAGACTGTTGGCGATGACCCAACGTCTCTCAATGTATTCCGATGCTTTCCTGTCCGAAAACCGAGGATTTTCAGCAGACTCGTCTGCGTCCGCGTACGCCACCCTCTGCATGAAGTCCATTGTGATAAGAGCTTGCTCGTCCGAAACTGGATTACCGTCTGGGCCCTGGAACAGCCTCTTGGCAATCCATCCCACATGCTTCGCTCGATCGCTTATACGCAGGGCGAGAAACCAAAAGACAATGACGTGGTACGCGAGAGCGTGCACATACTGAGGCAGTTCGTCACTATTAGTGGGTTGCCCCAGGATATCATACTCGTGAGTCGTGTTGATGGTAGCAGGCGCGCCCTCACTTGCGGTGCTCGTTCGCACATACCGCTTCTTGTCGCGTACGGTGTCCAGATACCTGAAGCACATGCCGAACACGACGCGGAATTCGTCTTCGATGAAGTTGCTGTAGAGTGCTGGCATACGCGCGAGACCGGCTAAAAATTCCAGAATGTGCATGGCGACATTCGCTTGCGTAATGACCGTCGACATTTTGGGTAGGATCGTCACGAGTGCCTTGGTAGTTGCAAGAGGAAGTTCGTGACAGCAGATTGTCAGTGCATGGATACAAGTCTTTGCTGTGGAGTGCCCAATACCCTGCATGAACGTTCTGACAAGATCATCTTCGTCGCTTTTCTGGAAGTACTGATGGTAACTCATAATCGTCGTCAGTATTTGGAAGATACAAATGTTGACCTCGGGTCGACGCAATCCAGTCATGGGAGGTGGGTCCTGGAAGAGATTGTGTTTGCTCTGCTCGCACAGCACTCGACGCGCTTCTCTTATTTGTGGGATAGCGCCTCTGAAGAATGCGTGATTGCTCAGCTGAGATGGTAGGTGAACCAAATTGAAGCTGTAGACCTCCCAGTCGCTTCCGTGGGTCAGATTATGCAGAATGGCCTCGAGCCATGAGGCGACGTCGAGCACGCCGGGTTTCTGGACCGTGGCTTCCTCGCTTTCCTCGATCGCCTGTGCCGGCTTCTCCAAGTATGAAAACAGAACCGGGCTGGCTATTGGAGAAGGCGTTTCCGGTAGCACTTTGGAGTCTGGAAGAGACCAAAGCTGTTGTTGCCTCTGGCCACTGGGTTTGGCACCACTAGCTGAGCGGCTCGGAACCATCCTGTCTTGTGCCGAAGAACCAAACGAGACTCCTCGCGAAGATCGAGATAGACCTCCATGTTCGCTCCTCAGCCTGTGTGATGCGGCGGCATCGTCCGCGACCTTTCTAGCCAATGAAGCTTCCGTCCTGTGCAAAACGCCAGCCAGACCCTCGGATTCGGTAAAGCACGTCAGGTAGATCCGATTTGCCCAATCTGCCCTCAATCGGAACAGCACTTTCATTGCCGTGATCCGGGCGTCAGCAGACTGGCCGAATTTGGCGACGTAGACGAGCAGTTGGAATGTCCTGGTTGCCTTTCGACTGTCCGTATTCATCGTCTTCATGAAAAGCAGCACGTAGCCTCTTGTAACAACGTTGGCGGGACTTTGTTGATCTGCAACTGTCCCAGTCTTGTCCATTGTAAAGGGCTTCTCTTCTGTGTCCACTATCGGTGTATGCAGACGATCGCTGGTGACTACTCCTCTGATGGTCTCCACGATGTAATCGAAGAGGGCAGTGTCGGCTGCTAAAGCAACAGATATCATGAAGGAGACGGTTTCCTGAAGAACGTAAGTGTCTGTCTCATCAGAAATTCCCGAGAGGATATCCCTGACGATGTTGGGCACAACATCCTCGTCAAGCTCGTCCTCAACCAATTCCAGCATATCGTAAACCTCAGTGATACCTCGGAGGGCTGCAATGCGTATAGACGAGGAACGATTACGTTTGAGGTAGAAGGACTCTAGCACCAGGTCAAGATTCTTCTCCCACTCCAAATCGGAAGGGTAACAGCAACGGAACTCTTTGAAATGGTCCAAGACGAGTCCAGCTGCAGAGTCCGGGAGGACATGAGGGATTCTAGCCATGAAAGCAACGCATTCATGTCTCTGAACGAAATCAGAACCTCGCTGTCTAGATAAGCTTTCCAATCTCCGCAGAAGGGTCTCGAGCTCCTCCAGTATCGAACTTCCCTTCTTCAGGTCTTGTACGGTGAAGTTGGATTTCAGGCTCGTTCTGGAACTGTTGGGAGTGAGATTGAAATTCAATCGGCCAACACACTTTTCGGCAACTTCCAAAACAGAGGTCCAGTCTTCACCCTCGAGAAGTGGATTCAGTTGCTGTTCTCCATCATCGAACAGCGTGTTGATTAATTTCAGTACGGACCCGGCTATGCGTGTAGAAGGCGATTTCTCGACAACGTTGCTGCATCCATCGATGAGTATGGCCAGAGGGATGGTCGGATACCCTTTCTCTGAGGTTTTCCAAATCAACTTCTGAAGAACAGTCAGAGAGCCCCTAACTGCCCTGCTGGTCTCCGTCGTTTCCTGGCCGTTGCGAGGATAATCCCTGAGAATTGTGAGCAAGATCCGGACTGCCGCCTGGCCATTGTGCGATTTCAGAAGGTTGGACAGTGTGTGCCAGGAAGTTTTGGACAGCTTGTCGACCAGGCAGAATATTGAGCTGAGGACCTCAACGCAACGACTCAGGCTCCGCTTAGGAACTGAAGCGTACGTGATAATGGCATCGATCACCTCAATACATGCCGTCAAATCATCCTCCGTGCTCGTCTTCATGCAAATTTCCAGGAGCTTATCGATCAGACGCCCCAAGGTTTCGTCGTCGGCAACCCTGAAGTTGAACTTGAGGACCTCCAGGATGAACGCGAATAGCATGGAGAAACTCTTATCCTCGCCCAAAGCAGCAACTGGTGGCGCAACCCCCTTGCCCTTGGAGCCCTTTCTCTCACGCACCGCCTGCTGCCTTCGCGCAACCCTGACGGCATTGTAAGAGTCCTGCAGCCACGTCGTCAACAGAGGGATAACGTCGTAATCGAATCCGGATAGGTTTCGACCGTGGTTGGTCAGATCGACCAGAGCGGCTAGCTGTAGGTAGAAGTCGTCGGGGCTGGCGTGGAAAGACAGTGTCTGGAAGTATTCTTTTCGCTCGAGATCGGTCGACGAGGGATTTCGGACACATTCCGTGAGTAGCTCCCATCCCGCAACCCTCGCATGGGTGGGTTTGGATGACTCTATCAGATCTTTGCCGGCATCCCAAATTTGTAGCACCGACGCCAAGGGGTAGTCGGCAATGGACAGTCGCAAAGACTCGGCGGCAGCCACGCGCTCGCTGAGGGATCCGGTCTTGAGCCTCTCCAACGCTTCGTGGTGATGAGGTGGCAGGCCGCTGGCAGCTAGCGAGGCAGTATCGACTCGTTCGGAGGACAGCTGAGCAGAGACAGTATCGGTCGACGAAGAGGGCACTGGAGGGACTTTGGCGAGCTTGGAACCGGTCAGGCCCTTGAAGACGCTGGCAAGACCTCCGGCGCTTTTGGTCTCGGGGGACGGGGCAGGGTCGTCGGCGGAGGGAGGCATGGAGTCGCCAGGAGGGGCGTCAGGGGCGTCCAAGCCCAGTGAGGCTATGCGTCGAAGCATGTTATCAGCTTTGAGTCCATAGAACAAAGCGCCAGTGGGGCAGGCGTAGATGAGCAAAACTGCAGAGACTGGATGTTAAAAACATGCTAAACTTGGAGGCCGAGGAACATAAAAGGAGACTGGCAGTCTTTGTCGCCGGAACGTGCACAACATCACGACGTTGAGGTATCACCAGCCAGTGTCGAATACGGGGGACAGCCGAGAGGCCCCACACAAACTGGCAGGAACAAGGCAGAGAGACTCGACAAATGATACTGATACTCACAGACAAGCCCCTAGTCTATTCGCATCTACCGCTGTGATGAAGAAGGGGCTATGAAGCCAGGGTCGTCATAATGGCCATCAAGGTGTGCGTCGTCCGTCAGGCTGGACAATGGAGAGTCAAGACCGAGGAAGATGCAATTTGCACGCCGGGGTCGAGCAAGTCTGGATCCGGGGGGCCCTCGAGCGCGTATAATAAAGATGGAGAGAGTAGGAGCTAAGAGATAATAGAACGAGCGAGATAGAGACAGAGCTATTGGATAGACAAGGACGAAATAACTGCAACCATCTAGCTTCCACCACCTCTCCTCGCAGCCTGGGACAATGGGCCTGTCAGTGATACCAGCAACTGCGGCGTGCTTAGGGTCCTGTCAAAGCTGGGCAGAAGTCTAAACTTTTTGGACAAGGATATTTTCTTGAGACGGCAGCCAGACAGGATGTCTGAGGGAGGTTGATTGGTATGGGGGTGTCTTGAGCCACGGCCAGTTGGGTCTCGGGAACGAGAGGGAAAAGGTACGCCGGCTGCACCGTGCACGGATCACGACGGTCAATCATCAGGTCGGCCATGTCGGACGGGGCCCACTCTAGCGCCGTTTTCAGCGGGAGCTCGATGGTGATGTAGTCTATTGCATCTTCTATCTATTGCATTGTACTACAGTAGATGTAGTCTACGGTAAATGACCACGAACTTCCCTATAGCCTAATCTGTGTTTGTCGCGCATTAGCAACAAGGATATTACCCTACGATATATCTACCGAAGCAATAGATTTCTCAGTGCCTGTGAGCAGTCTGTAGTAGCTATGCACGCAGAACAGCTTGCTATCATAATATGTACCTAGCTAGATACAGAGTACGTACAGGCTGAGTACCCAGGTACCCAGCATGTTCATCCCAACCTTGACCTTAGAAGGGTATGAGCGGCCACGTTGTGGATGGCATGAGGCCAAGGTGAAGCCGAGTCTCTATTCCTCAGTTCTGTATAACATTATGTCGTACATGAGCTGTGATTGTGGCAATGTGCTGCCTTATGCGTCCTGTGTCTTTGCTGTGGTACTACAAAGTAAAGTACGTACATCGCCCGTTACGGTTCGCAGTGCAGATTACGGAGGGCTACACATGGCGAGTGTGCCTGCAACAGGGTCCAGGGTGTTCCAAAAGCCCCTCACCCTCCCCACCTCTGCTCAACAGGCACCTAGCAACGGAATCTACCTAGGCGCCGTTTACTTTGCTTGCCCAGCAGCTTCCAAGCTTGTCTGGACTGGACCGACTAGACCTGCAAAACTTCTTGTCTGGACCCAACAACAACAGGCCAGCTAGCTGTTTCCCACATCGTTGATCTTAGTAGACCAGGCTATTAATCAACATGACGGCAGACATCGCAAGCATTGCTCAGTTGTTGGACGCAACTCTGGACTATACACAGCACCGAAAAGGTAACTCCCCCTCCATCCGCTGCACTGTTGTTTTTGTTTGCATCGTCACGGAGCTTTGGCGCCGTCCTTGCGAAGCATCACCGCAGACGAGGAGCTAACATTCCTGTGCCACCAGCCGAGTCCCTCCTCAAACAAGAAGAGAAGAAGCCACAATACTCCCTCCAACTCCTCAAGATCGTCGCCGGCGCAAACTTCGCTGTCACCACCCGCCTCGCCGCCGCCCTTGCCTTCAAGAATTACGTTCGCCTCAACTACGTGGTATGACCCAGCTGCCAAAGCTTTTCACACAGCCTCATGGACACTTCTGACACACGTGGGAATGCAGGACGAAGATGGAAACCACAGGCTGCCAGCCGAAGAGGTCGCCACCATCAAGCAAGAGCTCGTTGGGCTTATGATCCTATCGCCTTCAAACATCCAGACCCAGCTTGGTGAAGCAATCAGCGTCATAGCAGACTACGACTTCTGGAAGAGGTGGGACACGCTCATACAGGTTTGTGAAGCCCCTGGACGACACAATTGGGCAGAGCCAAGAGAACTGAGCCCTTGTGTTTCTAGGACCTTGTCAGCCGAATCTCGCCAGACGACTTCAAAGTCACAAACGGAGTTTTGGAGGTTGCACATTCTATTTTTGTGCGGTGGCGGCCGTTGTTCCAGTCCAACGAGCTTTACGAGGAGGTCAACCATGTTGTTGAACACTTTGGAGAGGCCTTCGTACGGCTTTTGGCGGTGAGTACACAATCAACGCGAAACTGAAAGCCTGAGACTGACAACCCCAAAAGATTGCCGACCAGCAGATAGAGGCCAACAAGAACAATGCCACCCAGCTCAAGGGTTGGTTCGAGACGCTGAGTCTGCTAATTAAGATTCTCTACGATCTGACCTGTCACGATCTCGCTCCTGTTATCGAATCCAACTTGCAGTCCATCTTCTCCCTTCTCGACAAGTACTTGGCGTATACAAACCCAATATTCGACGGCGACGATGACGAGGCCACAGCCCTGGAAAATGCCAAAGCCGATATTTGCGAGGCCCTGACGCTTTTCACAACCAAGTATGACGAAGACTTCAGTGGCTATTGCGAACGATTCATCACATCAGCCTGGAACTTGCTGTCCAATCTGGGTCCTGAGAAGCGATACGATCTGGTGGTCAGCAAGGCTTTGCAATTCCTTACTGCCGTGGCATCAGTGTCCAAGCACGCTCAGGCATTCAACGACGAGAACACCTTGGGCCAGATCGTGGAGAAGGTCATCCTTTCCAACGTCACTCTCCGCGAATCAGACATCGAAATGTTCGAAGATGAGCCCATCGAGTTTATCCGAAGAGACCTTGAGGGGTCGGACACAGATTCTAGGAGACGAGCGGCCACAGACTTCTTGAGGAAGCTCTTGGAGAAATTTGAGGCTCTCGTCACGCAGGTTGTTTTCAGGTACATCGACCACTACCTCAAGCAAGGTCAGACAGACTGGAAGGCCAAGGACACTGCGATTTACCTATACCTGGCCATTGCCGCCAAGGGTGTTGTCACCGCTGCGCAGGGTGTCAAGACTGTCAACAGTCATGTCAATGTTGTCGAATTCTTCCAAAACCATATTGCGGCCGACCTTCTGAACGACGGAGTGCAGCCAATCTCCAAGGTTGATGCCATCAAGTACCTCCACAACTTCCGGAGTCAATTGACCAAGGACCAGTGGTTGGCCGCGTTCCAGCCTCTCATCAAGAACCTGGCGTCTGACAACTACGTTGTCTACACATACGCGGCTATTGCCGTGGAACGGGTTCTGTATCTCTCAAATGACGCTGGCGAGCACTTGTTCTCGAGAGCCGATATTGAGCCAGTGGCAAAGGACCTACTCGACCACCTCTTCAATCTTATTGAGAAGGACAAGGCCCCAGCCAAGATGCAAGAAAACGAGTATCTCATGCAATGCATCATGAGAGTCTTGATAGTTATCAACACAGGTGTCCAGCCAATCATTGATGGCGTTTTGAACCACCTCATCAGCATCATTAGTGTGATCAAGGCGAACCCGAGCAACCCTCGGTTCTACTACTACCTTTTCGAGGCCATTGGGGCCTTGGTCAGGTATGCGACAGCCACAAAACCGCTTTGAGAAGCAGACATACTAACGTAACTTGCCAGGTTCTCCGACCCAAGTCAAGAGGCGAAGTTGCACGCGCAGCTATGGGAGCCTTTCTCCTACATCCTTAACGAGGATGTGTCGGGTAAGCTCTGCAAATGAGGATATTTCATACCAACCTGACTAACCCTGTCACAGAGTTCGTCCCTTATGTCTTCCAAATCTTCGCTGCACTGCTTGAAGCCGCGCCAACAAGTCCACTACCTGCCAACTTCAGCTCACTGCTCGGACCCATTCTTGCACCAACTGTGTGGGACACAAGAGGCAACGTTCCTGGATGCGCGCGGTTCCTCTCAGCCATGGTTCCCAAGGCAAAGCAGACTATACTGGAGACCCAGCAACTGGTGCAGATTCTGGGGATATTCCAGCGCCTTTTGAGCAGTAAGAAGACCGAGACGAACGCCTTCGATATACTGGAGTCGGTCATAGCCACTTTCGACGGGTGAGTTGTCGACAAATGTGAATCGAGTGTATGTGTCTTGATACTGACCAATGTGTCCAGAGCAAACCTGGATATGTACTTCGGCGACATTCTCACTCTTACTTTCACCAAGCTGCAATCCAACCCCTCGGACTCGTACAAGCAACGCTTTGTCCGTTTTTATCACTTGGTCTCGGCCAGGACTGAAGGCGGCATGGGCACTGACTACTTTGTCAGCCAGTCCGAGAAACTGCAGCCTGGCGTGTTTGCAAACCTTTATCCGTCTGTCATTCTGCCAACCACGAAGCAATTTGCTCGTCCAGTCGATCGAAAGATCGGTGTGATTTCGTACACCAAGACGCTGTGCGAATCGACAGCATTTGCACAAAAGTACCAGAAGGGTTGGGCCAACACTGCCAACCACCTCTTGGAGCTCCTGCAGAACCCACCGAAGGTGGCGGGCGGATTTGGAGACGAGATTATCACCGAGGCGGACGTGGACGACATTGGTTTCGGAGTGGGATTCACTCCGCTAAATACGTGCAAGCGCGGCCCGCGTGACGACTTCCCTCAGATTGACAACGTTCAGGCCTGGGTCAGTGAGTACCTGAAGGCTGGCAACGCGCGCCAAGGAGGCGCTATTCTCAGATTCGTCCAGGAGCGCATGCAGCCAGAGGCCCAGGCTGCGATTGCCCCTTATCTGCAGTAGGCCAGATGGATGAAGGTCGTCGAGGTTATGACGGAGAGCTCGCGCGAGACTTCACAACGAAAAGAAGAATCACAATGGCGTTGGAGGGACAAAAATGTGTGGTGGCATGGGCGGACGAACAACGACTGCGTAGGTAGATTCCCCGGGGGGCAGCACTGGCGAGGATCATCATGTGCTTGAGATTTTGTCAAAGTGGCACACACATAGAAGCATACCACATTAATCAAGCGAGAATTCACGAGCTCGGCTCAAGAGGAAGTCTTCAAGACACGTCAGCTCTGACACGAGGGCGGTCACACGGTCTGGCTAGATCCCATGCTTCCAAATACTTCAGGCCAGAACGGACAACCGAGAATACACATTTCAAGCGCCCAGATAGCCAAGAGCCGCACCCTTGAGCCCCATTGCTGGGCAAAGGACGGACCCCTACCCGCGGGCCGTCACGGCCCCAATTCCCGGACCCAGAGCCTCGGCTCCTCGGGGGTCCTATGCGGGGTTGTTCCGGCATGCCAGCTTCGCAGCTGCTGAACGTCCTTTTCTCTTGACGTCCTCAGGGAACCACATATCTGGACTACCCGGCGTGTCCTACTCCGCTCACAGGCAATAATGTCCCCAACGTGAGTTGCCCTGGAGGCAATCGCCCTCGCCCACACATGTCCCGTTCAGACACCCATACATACATACATATATACACGCACACATAGACACGCACGCATACGATCACAACCAAACCACCCCCCATGGCCAGCCCACCACCCCTGACAGGCCTCAAGGTGCTCGAGTTCGCCGGCCTAGCGCCAGGCCCCTTCGCGGGGCTCCTCCTCGCCGACGCAGGAGCGTCCGTAATCCGCGTGGACCGGCCGACCGCGAACGCGAACACGCCGACGCCGGACCACCTGACGCGGCACAAGGCGTCGGTGGCGGTGGACCTGCGGACGCCCGAGGGCAAGGCGGTGGCGCGCGAGCTCGCGCGCGCGGCCGACGTGCTGATCGAGCCGTTCCGCCCCGGCGTGATGGAGCGGCTGGGGCTGGGGCCGGCGGAGCTGTGCGGCGGGAACCCGGGGCTGGTGTACGCGCGCATGACGGGGTTCCGCCGCGACGGCCGCTACCGCGACATGGCGGGCCACGACATCAACTACCTGGCCGTCGGCGGGGTGCTGGGGATGCTGGGCGGGGCGGCACCCCGCCCGACGCCGCCCATCAACATCCTGGGCGACTTTGCGGGCGGCGGCGCGGTGCTGGTGCAGGGGGTGCTGATGGCGCTCCTGGCGCGGGCGCGCACGGGGAGGGGGCAGGTGGTCGAGGCCAACATGGTGGACGGCGCGGGGTACCTGGCGACGTTCCCGCGGCTCGCGCGCAAGACGCCCGTGGGGGACGGCCCGCGCGGCACCAACGTGCTCGACGGCGGGTGCCCGTACTACGACACGTACGAGGCGGCCGACGGCAGGTTCGTGGCGGTGGGCGCCCTGGAGCCGCAGTTCTTCTCGGCGCTGGTCAGGGGCCTGGGGCTCGGTGGCCATGGGTGGGAGGCGAGGAGGCTCGACCGCCGCTGCTGGGGCGAGATGAGGCGCACGTTTGCCGAGGCGTTCAGGGGCAAGACGAGGGACGACTGGGAGAAGGTTTTTGATGGCACGGACGCGTGCTGCACGCCCGTGCTTGACTACGACGAGCTCGAGGAGGCTGGGGGCGGCAGGGAAGGCGACCAGCGGCCGATTGTGACGCTGCGCGAGACGCCCTGCCTGGCTGTGGACTCGGGCGCGAGATCATCCACGGGCGACGAGGCCAGTCGCGGCCAGGGCCCTGGCGTGCCTGGCGACGGGTACGTCGGGGAGCCATTGGCCCCCGGGCAGGACGGCGAGACGGCGCTCAAGGCTTGGCTTGGCTGGGAGAAGGGGAAGCAGTACGATGTTGTTGAGAATGGCGGTCTAGTTCTGAGGACGAGCTCTAAGTTGTGAACAGATATGCCCCCCCTCCCCAAGTGGGCGTCCGGGTCTTCGCGGCTGAGAGCCAAAGTCAAAAGCAGGAAACAAAACGCCAGCCCCTCTGCCTTCTATCCCAAAGTTGTCCCCCGCCCCCCCTGTGCAGTCTGTCTATACCAATTCTATACCCAATTTTACGCCTCTCAGATCACTTTTTTCATCGATTTGTGGCATAGTGTGGTTGAAAGCATCCACCACCGAATTCGACGGCATGACTTGGATGAGGGAAAACTGTGTGATTGGTCTCAGCGGCCTGATAAGACGACGGCGGAACAGAGCAGTGCTCACCCCCTACCTCTCTATAAGTCCTTGTACGTCCAAATGCATTCACTCGTCTTTTCCCGCATTGCCCGTCCGCGGAAATCGCCTGGAAGGGCTTGGTGGCGGTGGCTTGGGGGGCCGAGGCGAGGGAGGTCGGTCTCGGGACTGGCACACGACAGAGCCTCGCGGCGAGGTAGACGATGTCATGGTGATGAGGCTTGCGGGCAGGCTATCACAGTGTCTCACTGACAAGAAAAAGATGCCCGAGTTATTCCAAAATGTGATCGCAGGCGTCACTCTACCCAGGGCGATGGGAATGCTTGCAGGAATGAATTATTCATACGAGAACTGGCCCGGTGGGCGAGACCCGCAAGACCCGTACGTAGGAGGGACAGCAGCAGCAGGCAAGCTATAAGAGCTCCCTCCCACGGGTTCCCAGGATTTTTGTCACAGATCAAGCTACAGAGCTCAAACCCAGCCGAGCAGGCAGACCGGCATTGTCGTCAGCCCACACCCTCTACCTTCCCTGCCGAAAAGAGGGCTGCCCGTCCCTCTCGCAGTTGGCTCCTCCCCTCCCCCCCCATGCCTTCTCAAGGCTCCCCTGCACGGGTAACGAGGTAATAGGCTCGATGATCTGGCCAGCGTCCCGATAGGCGAGGCCGTCATCCCCGCGGACGCACTCGTTGGAAGAGAAGAAGAGAGCGAGAGGGCATGTGGCGCCATCAGGGTACCTCGTACCCGTTTTTTCCACCGTCCGTGTGCGACTGGGTGGTAGATTCCGAGACATGTGAAAACACTCACATACAAAGGGGAAGGGGGAAGGGGGAAAATGGGGGTTTTGGGGAGGGGGGGGGTTGGTGTATTGGGTTGGGGAGTCTTGCGAGCGATTATTAGTGGGAAGAGCTGTCCCACCACCACACATCTAGCACCTACTAACACTACCACCACCCCGATCGATCACAGGGGGCTTGGCTCGAATGCAAAGCAAAGTGGTTCCTCCCGGCCGTCGTTGCGGTGAGAGAAGCCAAGATGCTCCAACCTTGAGGCTCAAGCTGCGCAGGGTCCCCAGGCGTTGCTTTTCTTGTCCCTCTGTTTGCCGGCCCTCCCTCCCCTCTGAGCGTCCCTGCTACTGTAGGCATGCTTGCATGCAATGCATGCAATGCATGGCTGCCGCTGGCCCTTCAGCCCTTCTGGGAATGTCTGCCGTAGCTGGTTCCAGGCTCTGGACCCCGAAGAAGCTTCTAGTCCCGGGCTCACTCACATGCACACACATGTAAGTGGCCCCTTCTCGGTGATGGATGAAACCATATCCCAGAGCCTACCCGGGGCGGTATAAGTGGCATGTTCTGTAACTACTTAAGTACTGGTGGCCCCCAATCGGGAGCAACCCAGCAGCACGGGTCCTGCATCCAAATTTCGCGCCAGTTCGACCTTTGTTCGGTTGTTCTTAGCCGGAAGTCTCCTCTTCAAAACCTATTTTTTTGGGTTGACTTTACGAGGAGTTTTACGGTACTTGCGAAGTTTAAGCCAAGAAACTACCTACTCATTAGTCACCGTGGGAACCTCAGACGGGCGAGGACACAAGGGGGAAAAGCACATGTTACACACTTGGGTGATGCAACTAAAACAAGCTGCATTCTGTATCTGTGTGTGCGTTTTCTAGCCTCACCCACCTCGCATATTCGCTCACACAGGGTCGGCCTGTCAACAAGGTCAAAGGCGAGCCCGAACATCCTCAGCACTAACGGTGGCTTCTTTTCCGGGGCGCCGCCTTCGCCACGAGCTTGACTTTACAGTCTGCTTCACAAGAAAAGGGGGATGGGGCAAGAGGAAAGTGGTTATGCACCTGCATTGTCTCTTGTCCAAGTCATCCCGGATGTAATGGTATCGAAAGGAAGGCTAGACAGATAGAGAAAACCCAACATACCAGCTCCAGCTCCAGCTCCAGTCCATTCCATTCATTGCCTTGCCATACACACAAACACGCACATCTTTTTTCCCCACGGGCTCTTGCGATGAAGGGAAAGGGATACAGAAGGCAGGAAAAGGGCAGTCGGTCTATCTACATACAACACTGTACAATCTGCCTGAGATGCCAAACCAACAAAACCCCCCTCCCCCCAACCCTTTCAACAATGTCTGTTCTGTTTGATTTGTCTTCAACAGGTTCAACCCGCTCGGTGTATCGCTCGTCCCGTCCCGTCCCGTTTCTTTCTTCTTCATCACACCCGCAATGTCTATTGAATGTGCACACAACGAAGCAACACGGGCCCGAGCCGAGTCTCTCCATCTTGCCCTTCACTTTCCCGACAACCTCGTATCATGCATGCATTCAAGTCGTCGACGCCATTCCCACAAGTGATCTTCACCCTCTTCTCCTCCATCCCTCCCCGCCCCACCAGTTCAAATCATGAGCAAAGACGGGGGGGGGGGAATAGGGGGCGAGCCCGGCCAATCTGAGAATCCGCGAGGGGGGAGAACAACCGCCGCTGCGCCGTGCAAGGTCCCCTCTTTTTTACGTCGGATGATCATCCAAACCGGGTCCCCGTAAAATATAACAAGCACCCCCAAGGCTTGGAAGAAGAAACAAAAGGCAGCCGGCAAACGCCCCCGAGTCCTCCTGAGAGCTTCCGCCCCTCACACTCATGGCTTACTTGTCTGTCTGTCTACTGCACCTGGCTGACAATCTCGCTGGCCCGCGCCAGCGACTCGACCATCTGCTGGCACTCCTTCCGCCTCCGGATTGTGTAGTCGCTCTCCTTGAGCAGGTCATCCAGCTCCGTCGCCCGGTACATGTTCTCGAGGAGTTCACGCTGCATCTCATCCTTGGTGAATCTGTGCGCCGTAAGTGTTAGCAGACTCCTTTTGTTCTCCTGAGGGCGTGGAGAGCGACAGAGGAGTGGGGTATACGTACGCTACAAGGTTAAGCATGATAGCCTTGGGAACCATATCGATCATGGTTCTCTTGACAATGTTGTAGTACGAGGAGATGAGCAGTTTGATGACTTCGACCTCGATGTTCTCGCGCTCGCTCAGGGTGCCCGAGGCCTTCAGGGTCGGCGGTGGGGCCTCCATTGCCGCGGCCTTCTTCTTGTTCTTGGCCGCGAAGAAGCTGCCGAAGAAACCGCTGTTGCCGTCGCCGCCCAGGTTGGACTCGGCTAGGGTTGGACTCGCGGCTCGGGCAGGGGTGGTCGAGATTGGCTTGCCGGACTTGGGGTCCACCTGCACGGGCTTGGGGTTGTGGCGCTCGTTCACAATAGCCATGGCGCGGTGGCCGTTGAGGAAGTCAGGATGCCCGGTGTTGACGTAGATCGACTCCATGGCCACGAGGTCCTTGACCAGCTTGTTGGTTGGCTCCATGGCCTTTTTGAAGAACCCAATCACAACATTGTGCATCTTCTCCTTCAGCGATGGGTATCGACGGAAGAGCGTCTTGCCGAGCAGTTGTGTGAGGATGCGGACCAGCTCGTCGTAGACCAGAGACACACACTTCAAGCTGGGCTCTTCCAGCCGCTTGATCTGCTGCTTCACAATCAGCTCGAAGGCGGTGGTGCCGACAAAGAGAGCAGGAGACGAGCCGGACGAGTTGTACAGTATCGTCCGGATGTCCACGTCCTTGACCATGTCAAAGGGGTCTACGGCCTTGACACCGTTCGCGTACAGCTCGTGGAAGACGAAGCTGATTCTCGCACCGCCGGACAGCTCGGTGCTCGAGAGCTCGGTGTTGTTTCCGTCTAGCACTGTCCGCCACTCGTTTGTAAATTCGGTAATGATGTTCAGCACAATATTGGCGCTGTTGCCCAGCATCGAAGGTCCGAGGCCATCCAGCTCCGTCGTGTACTTCTGCAGGGAGCTTGAGATTCTGGCCTTGATGTCTGGCAGTGTCTGCTTGATATGCATCATCAAGATCAGGTTCAGCTTCCGCGCCAGGTATGGCGTACCGCAGTAAGAACTCTTGTTACGATAGGCCTTGTGGTTTTCGAAAAATGCCCGCTCGCCCTCGAGCGCTGCCTGGATAGGCTTCTTGTTGTCGATATCCCTCTGACCACGGTTTACGACTGGTACGTATCCCATGCGCAGGGGAATGATGCGCCCTGCCAAAATATCGACCACATCGGTACCCTCGTCCATCAAATCGACCTTTGTCAGGACACCGATTGTCCTCTGACCCTCGGGGTCGACCTCACGTGCCAGCTTCAAACCGTCCGAGTTTGCCAGATCAATGTTTGCTGCCGTCACGGCCAGAATGATGGCGTTTGACTTGGCAATGTACTTGACAATCATGTCGCGGATCTGTCGCTCGATGTCGCGTGGTTGGTCACCGACGGGCACACGAGTGAGACCGGGCAGATCGACCAGGGTCAGGGTCAAAACATTTGGAGAGTAAATGCGAAGGTTGATAGGGGCGGGCGAGATGCCGGCGTTGCGGCCGACCTTGGCCTCGGTTTCCTTGCTAATCTCATCTCGAATCTTGTTAAAGTCGTAGAACTTCTGGCCTGGTATGTGTAGGAACTCGCCCCATTCGTCTACGTTTGCGGCCTTGTCAGTGGTCCCCTCGACGCCTTCACTCTCGCCGTTAGTCTGGGCAGTGGCGGGGCGGTTGATGAGCTGCAGCACAAGCGGTCGACGTGTCACGATTCCTGAACCTCGAGGGAGACTGCGCAAGAATGTGTCAGTTCGTTTCCTGCCCAGGACAGCTTGTGCCTCAAAGAGAGTATATGGTACATGGTAGAGCGACCCAACTTACAAGTCTCTTCCAACAATATTTTCCAGCACAGAACTCTTTCCGCTAGACTGACTGCCAACGACGACTATTTGAGGGAGGTCGATGGGGTTGTTGACGCCGACGGTTGTGAAGACATCCTGGAGCTTGTTGACGAGTCTGAGGCTGGCTGTCAGTGTCTCTGTTTTTGTCTCGAGCTGGGCAGTACTCTGCCCCTCGTGGCGAACCGAAGTGGAGCACTCTGAAAAGGAGGCGCATAGATGGTCACGATGGTGGGGGAGGTGGCTCGTGATGGGATCAACGTACGTGATAAGCGCAGGGTCAGAAATACCGCCCGGCTGAGCGAAGTTGCCAGACATCTTGGGTGGCGTGGGTTATGGCGATGTGATCGAGGCAGTGGTGGTGGGATGCCGGCGTTGAACAGGCCTGTGATGGTTGTTGTGTTGGGTTGGGTTTCGTAGGTTGGGTATCGGTATCGTCAAAGGGGCGGTGGGAGTCGCAAGGGAGGAGGGGCCTTATGCTTTGCAGATCTTCCTGTCTACTATCAAAAGAGCTCGGTGGGTTTTCAAACTGGCGTGAGCCGACAATAGAGCAATAGACAAGCCCTTCGCAGAGGGGTTTGCATCAAAGAGGACTCTTGTTGATGAAGGATGGAAGCTGGTCTTGATTTCCAGGGTGCAGCACAGCAGCCGGCAGTCATCAGTCACAAGGCGATCTATGTTGACGTACGGAGTACTAGGGTACTGTAGGCACGTATACGTATTGGGCACGCCCAGGTGCTTTGCTGGCTTTCCGAGCCAACCTTGCAGGGTTAGCGTGCGTTGAGAGAGTGAGAGAGAAGAACGGCTGAGCCACTGCGGCCCAGGGCCCAGTGGGGGCAGGCACTCGTGTGGCTCAATAGATCGGCCCCCAACGGTCAGGGTCTTCAGCCAGCACAAGCATATGCACATTGCCATGCTCCCGCAGCTCCCTCCCGCCTTCTCACCTGTCAGGGGTAAGACAGCCAGGCCAAGCCCGTCTTGGGTCAGATGAATGGAAATTCACTCTCAGTTCATCTCAAGCACGCATTAATCCAGTCCAGTCCAGCCAGGTCCAACTTTAATGACCCGTGTCTGAGTCAAAATCGAGCCTATCGGTTATTATTTGGCTGTTGGACTAGTCTAGACTACATCATTACAAAACAATGATGGCCTTGTTTGAAGTAGGGCAATTCTATGGATTGGGGATTTGCTGATTAAGGCGTTGGCAACAGTGCGATATCTCTATACTTCCTTAGCCAGCACGCTCGTCACCCTCCACGAGCCCGGGTATGCAGACTTCGGGACAATGAGCCCCAAGGGGTATTTAAAAACCTCCTCACACCACATCCCGCTCCCTCCGTCCCCATCTCAAAGAAAACTCCAGCTGCTCCGCGCAGGCCCAGTAAGCACATAGCCTGCGTTTGCCTCCGTAAGGCAACCTGTTCTATTCCACCTTCGCCAATGTCTCCTCCCAGGCAAGCCAACGGCTTTCCGTCTGTTGTAAAAGATGCCAATGTTGACTGTCCAAGGAGGGGTTCATCTTTCCCTGTGATCTCTCATATTCCCGGGTAATCCTGTTTCGCCCTTTTCGTTCCTCCCAAACGCCGCGGCCGGTAGAGAAATCTCGACTAGACTTGACTCGTTAAAGTATCATGATTAGACGCTTGTATATGCAAGGCCAATGTGCCAGGCATTCAGCCGCTGCCCTGGTTCGTAGAGCCTGGTCCTTCGTCGGTTTCTGGCGTATGCTGGTAATGAAGACCCCCTTGCGGAAAGTGTCCAGCCCACGTCTTATTCTCGAACATTGAGCGGTACCATTCATCGGCCAAGTAGACACCTCGTGATCTCATTGTTGGGCTGTAGTAGACGGGAAAGCCAGTACCCTATTTCTGACCGTAAGCGCCCTGTGCCTCGCCCAGGCGCTCTCGCTCGGCGTGGTTCTCGGTCTGTTGGAGTAGACGAGCTTTGTTCGACCATCTGGAGAGTATGAGACGTTGCCCTTGAGCATCATTTTATGGACCTGATACTTACAGTCTTACCGCACCATCATCACCGCAGGATGCCAGCAGGCACGCATCGGTAGGACTCCAGGCCACCGCATTGCATCGCGGTCGATGGCCTTCCAGCTTCGCGACTGAGTGTCCGCTGTTCTTGTGCCAGATGAACACGGATCCGTCTGTCATGACCCTTTCAGCCAAAATGGACACGCGCAGTATGAAGTCACGGTAGCTTACCTTCAGAGCCACTGATGACAAAATTCTCATTCGCGCCACCAAAGTCGCTCCTGATGAGGAATTCGCCCCCAGTATGGCCTTTGTACTTCTGCACAGGTGTCCTGCTGGCGATGTCGAATACCCGTGCCTCGCCATCCTGCTTGTTGACCAGAAAGTACTTAGAATCCTTGGTGATACTCACAGAGGTGGGCCTACTGGGCAGCTCCATGTCGTATTTCAAGCTTCTCGTCACAAAGTCGTAGACGTGGATGTGATACTCGTCGTCCATGGCCACCAGCCAGCGGCCGTCGGGCGAGAGGGCCAGGTCTTCTGTGCGGTTCTTCTTGCTCCAAGTATGAAGCTTCTCGCCTTTTAAGTTCCACGTGCATAATGACCGCTCTCTGTCAAACGCGCCCAAGACGAAAGATCGGCCATCGGGGGCCCATACGCAGCTGCTGATTGGCTCTGAGAAATGCTCAAGATGCCGTATTTCTGTTCCAGTCTGCATCGCTATGTCAGTAATGAAGTCGTTGAGAGGCTTACATGGCACAACTTACGTTCATGTCCCATATCCGAGCGTGGCCATCTCGTCCGCAGGTCACAAGCATGGTGTCATCCGGGCTCCACGCAATGTTACCGACGCCGCCCTTGAGATCAGCCAAGGTAAATGCCAGGCTGAGTCTGTCCATGTCCCAGATGAAAACCTTGTCACCAGAGCCGCAGCCTGCCAAGTACTTCCCATTGTGTGAGAAACGTACCTGCCAGACCTCTCCGTCCGGCTCCATGTTGGGTTCCATAAACTCAATGATGGCCACGGTGGGGAAACGGCTCTGATCACAGGTGTGATCCGAGTATAAAGATTGTGAAATCGCGCTTGTGTGCCATACGCAGCTTTCAGCTTGCTGATCTTTGAATTGTTGTAATAGCACTGCCAATCGGTGTTCAGGTAACATTACGGATGGCGATATACGCCCTGTGTAAAGCGTCAGCTGGTATTCTCGTAGCGAGTGATAATATAGGTCATGAAATTGATGCATACTGGATAGTTGGGATAGCAAACTATGCCGGGATTCACCTTGGGCACCGTCCCACGCCGCCTTTGCTTTGACGTCGTCTGGTGTCCGACACATGATCAAGGGGGAGAGAGACTCAGCACCGTTGCGGTTCAGCGGGGTCAATTCGTTGCGGAGCACAGTGAGAGCGGGCCTGTAGTCTCCTTGCTCGAGAAGTTCAAGGAACTTTTGTTGCCGTATGCGGAACCTCATGTCGTCGCGGTCGACTCCTTCTGCCAGGACAAGGCCGTTCCCGGCTCGATTTGCGCCATCCCCAGCATCAGCAGCCCCAAACAGCAGCTGTTCTGCCTCAGTCCATTTCCCGTTCAGTACTGCCGCTCTGAAGGCCGCGACCGTGGGGCTCTCCAGCTCATATCCACTCTCCCTGCTGAGGTTCTCGGCGGCCGACTGGTATCCCATCTCGGAGAGTGCCTGGATCATGATGCGTGTGACTTCCTCTCGGTCGTGGCCCATATAGTCGCGGGGAGGGTCCCGGGCCGCGGCCTTACCATTCTGCACCGACGAGCCATTAACCGACGAACTAGCAGTCTTGTGTGTTCCATTAGTCGACGGCGCTGGGAAAGATCGTTGTGGTGCCCGAGGTTCGGTGGTGACCGCCCTGGATGTCCCATTTGAACTTGCCTCTCCATCGCCGTCGGCTGACATGCTGCCTGTGCGCGTGCGTTTGGATGCTCGCGAGCCGGTCGCAGTGGTATGGGTGGCTGAGGAGCTCGTGGCCGCTTCAGGGAGCTGGGCGGCGCCGTCGTCGGCGTTGGTCCGTCGTCTCCGGCCAAGCACCTGGCGAGTGCCGGAGTCAGTGGCCGAGGCACGAGCTCCGTGTCTCGGGGCGTCTGAGCTGGAGGCTGGCACGGCTGGTTCGGCGCTGTGGTGGTGCTGGGAGGCCGCAGCTCCGGTCGAGGATGGGGCAGAGAAGTCAGTGCTGGAAGGAGGTCGAGGGTGTGGCGTGCTGGATGGGTTGTCGGCGCTGGATGGGGTTGATATGGGGGCGGGTGAACGAGGGCTTCGTTCCGCCACGGCGTCTTCTGCAGGAGTCTCTATCTCCCGCTGCGTATGTCCGCTGACAGGGCGGAAACGAAGGGATTATTAAGTGATTGTTGATTGGGTTTGGGGCCGAGGGTAGAGGCTCAGGTGAGCGTTGATTGACGGCTGGAAGGGTGTGATTGTGTCTGACGGCTGTTCTGTATGCTTGTACGAGTCGTCCCGGGTTGTCTGTACTGGATGGCGTATGTGGAGTCTACAGGAAGGGTCAGGAGGGCCTGGATGACGGCATCCGCAGGGTTTGGGTCATCTGGGTCTGGACATGCAGCAGGCTGCTGGCAGAAGCTGCTTGTCTTACTGCTGCTTGTCTAGCTGGGTGCCTTGGCTTGCCCTTGCTGATAATTCTGAGTATGTAAGAGACGAGAGATGCCGGAAACGGTGTGCTGTGTGCTGTTCAGGCCTGGAGTGTTGTCCAGCAGCAGGAGCACTGCCAGCTGTGGGAGACGTGATCTGGTTGACGGAGTCGACGCATGAGGTAGAAAGAAGCAACCTTGGGAAAGGTGGGATAGCCCACGGCAGCACCTCTGGCAGGGATATGTTGGGCTTGGAGAAACCTTGGGGATGGTGCTGGTTCGCCGGGTGTGCGTGGTGGTGGTGGGGAAAGCCACCTAACAGCCTAACCTAACAACAGTCCAAGGATGTGATGGGACCACTGTCCGTCAGTCCGTCCATTGAACCACTGAGCGCAGGGAGGAGGTTGTTTGCCCCTCCACAAGCAAGCAGATCCCCGAGCACCTTCCCTGGAGTGGGGCTGCGAAGTGTGGCGGCGGAAGGGCCTCTCACCTATCTTGCGGCAACAACCTAACTACCCGTGGATCGCTACGCTTCGGTGCACCCACTGCTGGCGCAGTGGGGGACAAAATTGCGCTACAGACAAAATTGCGCTACAAAATTTTGGTCGTTTTCCATACAAAATAGCCACTTTCAACGTTATACAGAATATTCAATAATAATCCAAATTAAAAAAGGACAACTGTTTTAGAATCACAAGAGCTAGAAGATTATTATATCTCAATTTGAAATAAATCTTAAATGAATTGAATTCAAATAAGTAGTAATATTAGGTGATAAGTTCAATGTATAGGGTGGTCACGTGACTTTTTGGAAATGGAAGGTCTTAGCACCTCTTGGCAGGTCACTTTTCAGCTAATCTCTAGTGTAAAAATACCTACATTTTGTAGCGCAATTTTGTCTGTAGCGCAATTTTGTCCCCCACTGCGCCAGCAGTGGGTGCTCCGAAGCGAGCGATCCACGGGTATTCTATCTAGCCCTTGCTACCTCTGGTAGATATTTGATAGCACCACATCACATGGGCATCCAAGAAGGGAGCTAGCTGGTCCTTTTTCTCGGATGATGATCCTATCTTGAACATGGAAACTGAGCTGCAAAGAGAACATGCTGTGCTGTGCTGTGCTGTGCTGTGCTGCGGCAACAGCGGCTCACAGGGAACGTGTTGCTGATCGATTGCTGCTCCAATGTTGAGGTTGCGTTCCTTGAATCGCCCTCGCACTCTCGAGTCTGTAAAATGCTCCTCAAAGTCTGTAAAAAGCTATAACCTGGGAACTTGACAACGCCTTCGAATCAGGTGAGATAACCGAGTTGCAGATCTGAGAGTGTATTCTTTTGTTCTGGCATCTGCTTCGCTGGATGTACCAAGACCAGGCTGCTTGTCTCGTTGGCATTTGAGCACGTCTGGGCACAGCAATACCACCATGTGACGGCTGCCTACATATCTAGTCTAGCCACCTTCCACGCTGCTGCTGGCCTCCGTTGGTTCACAGCTGCGACCTCATGCTCAGTGGCTCCAAGAAATGTTTCGACTTCCTCAACCCAGACGCTGGAGATGGACCCGGCGCGCTAGAGTTACAGCCAGCCGGCGTCCATTGGCGATTGGATCGACCTCAGCTGGGCAGCATGAAAGCCCTGCCACGCCTGCCTGCGCCTGTCCTGTCTCATCCCGCTATGGCGCACACGCGATGCTGGACGCATGATTCGCCTTCTCGGCTGTCGCGTAGCACCCGTAAGGTTGGTGGGAAAAGGTTGGGAAACCCCTCTCTCAGTGCCCATCCTCACCCTCGGGCTCGAGGCTTAGAAACCCGATGATAGGGGCACCGCACCTGAGACAACAACAAACCGGATATGCATTGGGTTCCGTTGCCAGCTTTTCTTCTATTACCAATCTTCACTAGAAGAGCAAATTGGCATCAGACCCTTATTGTCTGCTATTTTCCTCATTATTCTAGCCACGAGTACATGCAGCGTCTGCACCTCTCTCCCCCGATATAATCACCCGAGGTTTATACCTAGGTACATAGCACCGGCGGGGAGACGAATCCATGTTATCCGAGGGTTTTGCCCCGGCGCCTGAGCGCAACCCTCACCTCTACGGACCACGGGCGAGACAGAACAGGGCAAAATGCTCGCAGCTGGCCGCGGATTTCTTCAAAGACAGCGTCAAGCGAGCTCGTGAGCGGAATCTACGGTCAGTGCCGGTGACAACCTAGTGGTCTCTTGATGGGTTGAGACGCTGAAGCCCATGCAGGCAGAATGAGTTGGAGCAACGCCTGAGGGACCCAAGATGTAGCCAGGAGACATCTTGGACCAACGCCGGGAGGCAGGAAGCAAGATATCTTCGATTTCTCAGGACCCGCAACAAAGCCGACGACTATGAGACCATCAAGCTCATCGGCAAGGGCGCGTTCGGCGAGGTCAAGTTGGTCCGCAAGAAAACCGACGGCAAGATCTACGCTCTGAAGTCTTTGGTGAAGACCCAAATGGTCGCTGGAGACCAGGTCGCTCGGGTACGGGCGGAAAGGGACATTCTCGCAGAGTCTGATAGCCCATGGGTTGTGAAGCTCTTCACGACATTCCAGGACACTAAGTTCCTGTACATGTTGATGGAGTTTCTACAAGGAGGGGACCTGATGACGATGTTAATCAAGTACGACATATTCAGCGAGGACATAACGAGGTTCTACATCGCTGAAATCATCATGGCTATTGAGGCCGTCCATAAACTCGAGTTTATACACAGGTACATGCACCAGTTGCCAGGAACTTTCAGCAGGATTTAGCTAAACCTGGAACGCAGAGACATCAAGCCGGACAATATCCTGCTGGATCGGGGCGGCCACGTCAAGCTCACTGATTTCGGTCTCTCAACCGGCTTCCGCAAGTTGCATGACAACAACTACTATCATCAACTCTTGAACGGCGGCGCAGACGGCCCGTCTCGCAATTCACAGAATACCAATCGGTACTCTGTTAACATCGACCAGATCAGTCTGACTGTCAGTAACCGCGCACAAATCAATGAATGGCGAAAGTCACGTCGACTGATGGCATATTCTGCTGTGGGAACACCAGACTGTGAGCATATCCCAGAGATCATCAATTCGGCCCTCGTGACAGGTAACTAACTCATCTCAGACATTGCCCCTGAGATCCTGACTGGTAACGGGTACTCGTTCGACTGTGACTGGGTACGCGAGCATCTATTCGCCCTCCTCACCACTAAGCTGACTGAATTGGAACACAGTGGTCGCTCGGTACGATCATGTTCGAGTGCCTCGTCGGCTGGCCTCCATTTTGCGCAGAAGACCGACGAGACGTCTACCGAAAGATAGTCAATTGGCAGCACTGCCTCTACTTCCCCGACGACGTCCGGGTAGGCCACTACGCCGAGCATCTAATCCGAAGGTATGCAGGCCTTCCGAATATACACTCTTGCCAGAGTCCTCCAAAACCCCCGTTCCCCAGAGCCTACTGTGCAGTCAAACCCTTCTAACCCAACATCCTAGTCTCGTATGCAACAGCGAGAAACGCCTCGGCCGGAGCGGTGCCCACGAGCTGAGGAGCCATCCCTTCTTCTCGGGCGTCGACTTCGACAACCTCCGCCGCTTCCGCGCGCCCTTCGAGCCGCGCCTGTCGTCCGACATTGACACCGCCTATTTCCCCACCGAGGACCTGGAGATGCAGGCTGCGAACGCGATGGAGGTGGACGGCGGGCTGGAGGCTGCCGCGGCGCCCGAGCAGCAGGAGACGCCAGAGATGACGCTTCCGTTCATCGGCTACACATTTAAGCGCTTCGAAAACAACTTCCGCTGAGGGGCTTGGGACGGCGCTGTAGGGCTTTGGCTTGTGTGTGTGTGTGAGTTGCGGTCGGTGGAGGAACCAGTGTTTTTTTTGCTGTTCCTTTTGCCCCTGTTGCTCTTTCGAGAGATTGTTCTTGGACATGGGCTCACCGAGACGGTCATTTCTGTCATTTATCTTTCTTGTGCATTCTGTTCCCCTCCCTCGCTGTCTTGCCAGATTGTAGGGTAAGTCGGAAGTCTTATGTTGTAGAAAAGTGTAGATGCGAATGACGGGATGGGTATGATCTTCATGTCAGCTCTGCAAAGTTCCAGGATATATCCCACTAGCCGAGAATTACTTTCTGGGTGACCATATTGAACCTCCTCGATGTGTCGACTTCTGCTGCAGCACGCTGGTCGCTGCGGCCTTCGTACCCTTGGAAACCGTGTGGGACGATCCTGGCCATCTTGACAAGGACAATAGACATGAAGTGCCCGACGATAGCCATCTCACCAGAGCACTTGGGCATCGTCAGCCGGGGAGAATCCCCGGGCCTCCCTCGGCAAGAAATTACCCAAGGCGACCGCATGGGGACAAGAGCAACACAAGGCGTCTGGAATACATGGTTTTTGTACTCCAACCTCAGATTAAGCTGCCCGAGCAAGAAAGATATTCCTGATCTTTCCCGCGCCTCTACCAGTTGCCACACCTGGGTCAAACTCCTCCTAAACGGGGGCTCCTACCAAGTCATCAGCCCACGATATGGATTGCCTCCAGGACCTGAGGCTAATCACAGTCACCAAACACCACCTCTTGTCGGACAGCAGCCCATGTTCATCACAGAGTCGACGCGCTGCGATAGACAGCCCCATAAGCCTCCAACAACACCAGCGGCGACATGGCGAGAGAACAGTCAAAGCATGCTGTCAGCGCATCCTTTGTGTCAGCGACGTCTTGGGGTAACTTTTCCAAGACAGCCTGTGAGACCGTTACGCCTAGGTCTGGATCTCAACCAGCAGCCAGCGTTCAACAGATCGAAGGGCAAAGAAAGTAGGCCAGCCAGCCCAATGGCTCCATAAACTGTGAAAAAGAGGCTCTGGAATCGACCTGCTGATAGGGCTGTCCCGTCTCATCTTCTCGATGAACAGGCCAACAACGGAGGGGCCAGAATGGAGCTGAAAGTGTGCCAGGTGAGCAAATGGAGGCTCGCTGATGGTGCTCTTTGCCATCAAATGCGGCTCCAGGAAATACTGTAAAGAGAAGCCAGGACACTCGGCATGCTCCGAGAAGTCTGACAAGGGAAGGGACAGACCAAGTGCATCATACATGAGCACAGGACCATGTGACTTTGATGGAATGTTGGCAGACAGCACAAAGATGAAAAGGCAAAAAGAAAGAAAAGAAAAAGAAAAGGGGGGGGGGGGCAAAAAAAAAAGGAATCCAGGTCAAGATCAAAAAATAAAAATAAGAATACGAATAAAAAATGAGCCAACGTGGTCCAGGAGCCCAGGGCTCACAGCGGCATCGTAATGGGAGCCCCTCTGGGCTCAACACGTTCAATAACCGTTGCACCACGCTGACCCAAACACCAGACAATAAGACTGATTGATAAGGCGCAGGGAGAGACTAGGGCTGGTGTGCCGAGCATACTAAGACAGGCCAGGGCGTCGTCGATGGTGTAGAGGCCTGGGTTACAAGACAAGGTGACGATGTTGGTGGTATAGTTGGAGATGCCGGGCTGGCTTGACGGGGCTGGGGTGCACTCGGCCTGCTTGTGGAACTGGCCTTGATGTGCGCACATTGAGGCACCATGTGGGTGCATCACTGATCCGGCCCTGTTGGTTCCTGCTGAGGTCAGAGCACTTGTGTAGATAGACAGACATGAAGCTAATGATGAAAGATGGACGGACAAGACGGCACACAGCACAGCAATACATGATGTTGCGATGAAAAGGGTCAGAAGACGATAGGAATCAGGCAGAACATGAGTGAGGACAACCATTATTGACAGGGTGATGGCCTCGTACGTGTATACATTTTTGTATGTATGCTGAACTATCCAAGCTTTAGGTATCAACTTCTTTCCAGGATGGCATCTAACAAAGCATGGCTTTGATATCCCCCAGCTAAGCCTCTTCAGCATTGGCCTTCTCCATCTCAGCATCCTCAACAATCTTTTCAGCCTCAATTTCTTGGGCCTGAGCCTTGGCCTTCTCCGTTGTCAGATCTAGCCTCTGAACATGCGCGGTCTTCAACTTGTCGTTCTTCTTGCGGCTTCCCTGCATAATCTCCCTCTTTTGCGCTTTGCGGGACGCCCGGTCCATGGCATTGACGGTCTTTGGCGTCTCTTCGCCCACGGGCCACCGTGCAGCGACTGCAGCCTCATCCTCCTCCGTCCACTCGCGGGGCAGAACAGCGAACACAAGGTAGGACGTGTGCGCCTTCGTCTCCGGCTCGGGCCGTGTGACGAGGCGTCCCTGTAAGAAGGGCTTGATGGCCGCCTCCTTGCTATCCTTCTCGGCACTCTTGGGTTCTTGCGCACCGCCATTGGCTGGTGTCTTCTGGGGCAGCGGAGCATAGTCATCCATGTCGTCGTCATTGTCATCGGTCTTCTTCGCCTTGTTATTGGTTGCAAACATCTTGGCGTTGTGCTCGGCAGTCTTGACCTCGATCTCTTTCAGCTTAGACAGTGCCTCCGCGACGTTCCCAGGTGCTTGCTGGGCGCCTCGTTCAGACACGACGTCAAGACCAATCTTCTCGCGAAACACGTTGATTCGCCTGTGGGCGATCTCGACCATGTCGATCTCCACCCATCCCAGCCTGCGCATCTCAGAGACCGTGCGAGTCACCTGCTCGATGCAAGGCGAGAATGTGCATATGTAGGCACTCTTTTTGGGGTTCAGGGGTGATATCCACTTCTCTTCGTCTTGGGCGTTGCCCTCAACTCCCGTCTGTACGCCTTCCATCTCTGAACCGTTCTTGACCTTACGCCTTGAGAGGTGTGGTAGCGCAAGCCAAGGGGCAGGCACATCTAGGAATACTGCGTCGGCCTCGGGGCTCTTGCCGTCGACCAGAAAGCCATCCTTGTAGACATCGCGGTAGTTAATCTCCACTATTCGGCCCAGGCCGTGCTCGCTGATCTCCTTCTTCATCTTCTCGAATCTTTGCTCATGGAACTCAAAGCTGAAGACCTTGCCAGTGGGCCTAGTGCTGTCATGGAACCCGGTCTCGCCATCGTAGACTGCACGCGCCGAGGCGTGGGTGAAGCTCCCACTGCCAGAGCCGGCCTCGATGAGCCTGGAGCCAGGGCGAGCTCGTATTCTTTGCAGGACGTAGCTGTAATCGGGTGTGTAGACGACTTGTGTGCGGTGAGGAAGGCTGCTCGTCCAGATTTCCGGCGTTGGTGGAAGGATGTAGACGAAGCCGCTCCTAGCCGCCGTGGTTTTCTGTTGCTTCGGAGGCGGGTTCGACGATTCAGGCTTTTGTATTACTCTCTGGTTCTTCTCGTTATCGACGTGGTTCTCCACTTCTCCGGTCACTGTTGTTTCTTGAGCTTGTTCAGCGGTCTTGTCCTCGACTGCAGCAGCGGGCTGGTCTGGTGCGCCCTTGACTCGCTTCTCACCCTCGTCATCAGGATCCCTCTTCCTCTTGAGGCCTGTGGCATCTATGCTTGCAGATTCTGACTCCTTGTCTTCGATTACAGCCTCCTGAGCCTGCTTGTTCTTCTTTTTCCGACCTCGCGACCCGGTATCGACGTTTGATGCGCGGACTTGAGAGCCCCAGGGGGCGCCAATCAAGGTGGAGTGAGGAAAGGAGCCGAATCGGGTGTTGAGAACGTGACCCTCCTTGTACCCATCATGCTCGCCTTCCGTGTCGCGCAGGTATACGGGGATCAGATCATCCTTGGACAGCTGGATGATGGCAAGTTGGTTTGGTCTGGCCACCGGACCAGGCTTGAGGAAGGGTGAGTCTTGACGCAGCATTGTGCCCGCCTTTAGAGTGTCTAATTGAGTTTATGTTATATTATCCGTTCCAAAAACCAGGAGAGAGAATCGAGTAGCTGCAGACGTTATGCGGTCCACCGCAGATTGATCGTGGAGAATGACTTGCTTAATGCTCCCTAGAGCTGTTGGAGGGCGATTTTCTGCTTATCGATAAGGCAGAACGGAGACATGAAAACGCCACTAAAGGTCCGCGGGGAACCCTTTGCTGTTGTTATCGTTATCGGAGGCCGTTTGAAGCTCCCATATCGTTGCAGGGGGGAGCTCTCCCCATCCACAAGCTCAAATGCTGGGCACGCTTTGGCACCGCCCAAACCCCACGACGGCTCGATACGATCGCCCAAAATCAGGCGAGGAGGTCTCACAAAGCGGTTTCAGCATCTACACCTATCCATTGGCTTCCAAAGCAACGGAAGCGGGGGTTTCTCAGATACTAGCCAAGCCACCGAATTCCAAGCTCAACCGAGCGCAATCTTGTCCCGTGTGCCCGTACTGTCACGACAGGTCGCCCGTCTGAGCACCTTGGTCATCGCTGCAGGGCCTCCGATCAACGCCAGCTGACTCCATGACACACGAACACACGCAAACACGGCTCTGAGCGCCTGACCGCGGCAACGGGTGTTGCGTCTTGGTCCTCAAGGAAGCTCCGAGAGTCGGTCGCAACACCTCGTGTTTGCGAAATGCGATGTTTGCTTTGCACCGCAAAGTCTGAACCAATCTCAACATTATCTTCATTTCGAGTTTCGAGTTTCGCAGGATCATTCGCGCTGGCTGGCATTCTCTCGAGTGGTAGGTAGCCTAGCAATGCCTTGGGCAAGGCGTCGCGGCGGCTGGCTACGCCGGCAGGCCGGTGGACTTGCGCTACTGAAGGTCACTAAATGAGCCTCAGTATGTACAACAACGCCTGAGCCGCCTGGTTTTGCAACAAACCTCTGAGACTGTAGGCCGCGGTGTTCACATTGAGGCCGGCGCTGGAATGACGTGGGGACATTTTTGCATACCACATCTACCAAGAGGCCACCATATGGGGCGATCTGCGGGCCCTCATCGTCGGATCGCGTTCGAGAAGCTTGGCAATGAGGCCAAGACTTGCCAAGCTGCGGGGAGCTGCCGCCGAGATCCTGTCAGGCTGTCACATCAGTCAGCCGTCTGCCGAATTTGACGACAGCCTCAGACTGCACTGCATGCCGCGCAAATCGACGTAGTTGTTTTCCTCCCGTTGTTGCGCATTGGGAGCATGAGTCTGATGACCACGTCTTCCGTATCTCGATGCCAACAAGGCTGTGCATCGAAGCACGGCGCGCAGGATCCACTGGCATTCTGCGCCGGCACAGACTTGTCCCCCTGAGCATCGCCCAGCTCCAGCTTTTATGGATTAGAGCGTTCCGAGGTCCAGCCAACATGCGATACAGCACAGTGGGCGGTGCAGTTTACCAGCTTAACGTAACCATGAAGCAACCAAGGTGCCAGAGTGCCAGAAACCCGGTCGGAGGCCTACATCAATTATGTACTGCGACACTGCACCGCGTCAATATCCGTTAGCATGAGCATTATGACTAGGTTGCACCTAGGTTACATCCACGACGGTTAGCATGAAACGATATGCCGCAGTTCTTGAGGGACTGACATCACAGCTGGCCCGTGGACCACATCGACCAGCGCGGGATAGTCCAACGGGACTGCGGGAGTACTCGGAAGCTCCTGTGACGGACACAATGAAGTGTAACCGCCTTGTATCCCTCTCCATGCAAGGCCCCACGACCCTGCTGCGCCATCAGTTCATATGGATCTCGGTCGGAGTGATCACCAAGGAAGGGGCCCGCAGAGGGACGCCACCAGGCCATTTACAGGACAGTGCTCGATGAATGGCTTCATTTTCCCACCTTTAAGCTCTGACTTCCTTGATCATCACACTTGAGCTGCCTTGGTAGCCTGGGTAGCTGAACCCTGGTTACCAATCATGCATTTGAGCTGGTTTGGCTTGTTAGGTCTTCATGCCGCCCCCGCGGCAACGCCAGAAATCAGGCCCGGGCGGGTCGGATGCCGAGATGCCGACTAAGCGACAATCAGGACGCAAGAAGCTCCTTGTTGCCCAGGAATGCCCCATGCCTCCGCCCTCCCAGAGGCAACCTGGCTGTACACTATGTGGGTGCCCCGAACCTGACCCCTCGATCCACATGAGCTCATCTGCGCCGTCATGCTCGTGCATCGGACGTCGAGACCTTGCTTTCACAGCTCAGGGGCTCCGTACGGTGGGATAACGAATGGCTTAGCAACTGAAGCTACCCCTCGATATCTGTTTTCTTTCGCGTCACCCAGCTCACTCGAGACTACGAATCTTGGAAGATGCCAGCGTGTTGACTTGCAAGGCCTCGCATTGGAGAAACCGGATTTCCGGCATTCGTCAGATTGACCGTCTACTCCTTCGACATTTCACAAAGATGGAGGGCCACGTCGGCTGACCAAGGCTCTGGTGCTATCTTCGGAGAAGGAGGCCACCCCGACGGTTGCAGGAAATCCAATGGCCTAGGATTCAACGCGCCCTTCGAAACTTGTACATCAAACGGAAACAAACCAGGCACCGGGCAACCACTCCAAGAGAAGCCAGCCCTGCCCTGTACCCTCTGTGTACGTCGGCCGCGTAAGGCACGCTTGCACGAGCTGTGACCGCCAGTCCATCCAGCTTTCAGCTGCGATGGTGTCGCAGGGGGAGATATGCGGGATGCTGGAAATTACGTAGCAGCAAGGAGGACAAGCTTTAGAGATCGGCCCAGGGTCCTCAAACGCTCTCGTCCACACGGACGGGCTGACGGGCGAGGGGCCCTCATGGCGCCTAGTCTAGTGCAGCTGTCTAGTCGCTGGAGTGGCCAGGGGTCCCCTTCAGACGTCACCATCAAGGTACTGGAAGGGAGGGGCAGTGCTTTGCTTCGCTCACATCAGTCAAGGAAAGGTCAAAACTCCACTTGGCCGTCTCGACCATGGGTTGGGCCACATGTGAGATGGAAAGGGGGTGATGCACCAGGAAGCTCTTGAGCATATATAGCTGCCTTCCTCCTCCCTTCGTTCTCCTCACCAAACCCCTCTCCATCAACAATCACTTCTACATCCATTAGCAAAACAACACACAAGCTTTCCCAATTCTCCCTTCTTTCTCACACAAACAGTCAAAATGTTCGGCTTTGGTAAGCCTACCCCTCCTTCACACCACAGCTTCACCTCTACCTACTCCCACAGTCTCCCATGAGCCCTGCATGCACATAGCTAATAAGCATTCCAGGAGAGGCAAAGGACGCTCGTGACGAGGTCTACGACGGCCAGCCCAACCAGTCCAAGATGTCCCACGAGCTTCTGGGCTCTGCCGCCGCCTTCGAGGGCATGCGTCTCTGGGAGCAGAAGCAGCGTAAGGATGGCCAGCCCGTCGAGCACGGCCTTGCCAAGGAGATGATCGCGGCTGCCGCTGGCTTCGAGGTCGACAGACTCGCCGAGACCAAGGGTTTGGACTTCGTCGACCGCGAGAAGGCCAAGCACCACGCCAAGAAGCAGGCCGAGGAGCTGTACGAGCAGCAGTACGGCGGCAAGGACCAGTTTAACCCGTAAGTGAACCCCCACGTCCCCTCCCAGCCCCGTCCAGCCAATGTACTACAGAAATACAGGTCACTGACTATGACTGCCAATTCAGTGACTACGACCAACCCGAGCACTTCAACGGCTACTAAGTGTAGGCTGTTCTCGAAATCGCCGTGGGATCGAGGTGCGATCCATTGCTGCGGCGTCGGTGATGCAGACGCGGAAGGGCTTATGAGGAATTTGGACCTGAGAATGGCGGATCTTGGATAGCACCGCGAAGCACATCGTGAACAGGTAGAAGGAATCAAAAATTGTTCTCTCCCTGAATATGTCGATCCGTATGCCCCTGTGTCCGATATGTGTTGATGTTCGTTTCTAAATGTTTGCCACGAAGCGATTCATTTGATACATTCACATGTCTTGAGGCCAAAATCTGCAGTGTCTACACTGAGTTCTTGCCTGGACAGGGAGTGACTAGGTTGAAGGGCGTTGTCTCTCATTACGAGACCCACCCCTGCATCACAAGCAGTGTATCTCGCACTCACTCGGTGATATTTTTGGTCCTGATGGAGGCGATTGTTTTGGTCTCAATGCAAGCAAGGGGATGGGCTATGCCAAATGTTCCTCTTAAGACTACTCTAGTTGCATAGGCAGAGTTATGGGGAAACGGTTTCCAAGGACTGCTGAATAGAGATAATCAATGAGCTCTTCCGGACCCCTCAATATGATGGTAACAGCAAGAGTAGTCAGAAAACGAGAAACGGAAAAGAAAGCATACTTCCTGCCACACAATAGTATCTCAAAATCAGCACATTGCACGTTAATTTGCCGGGAAGAATCAATGATCTGAGCTAGCCCCTAGCCCAGAGGCAAGGAGACTAATTACTACGTTGCTACCTACCTAGGTAGTCTCCCATTAATTTCCACCCACCTTATCTCAGACAAGTTAGTCAACCACCTACCTCTAATCCACCTATACCTTACAGGCGGGGGACATACTCCTTCTTGTCCGTTCGCTTCCGTGTACACAAATATGGTCATCTAATCTAAGCTAATGGTGCTACCTAGGTAGTCATGTGACATCAACAGTGATGTTCTACTACTCATTATAGATTACAGTGCACGAACTCAAAACCGTGAATAGTATTGTGTCCAGCCCAAAATGTTTATTGACAGCTTCCTTGTATTCTTCGTACATGTCGTTGCCTTCCTTGGTCCTAGGCTCCCGGTAAACGCGATTTATGAGAGCTTCCTTTTCCGTGTACAACAAGGCCCACTGAGTACCTGTTCAAAATCACTCTCATCTTCTTCCAGCTCTCTTCTAGCCTCTGCTACCTGTATCTGTTTTATTGTGATTTTGCTGTCGGCATACAAATTGAGATCGCCGTGGCGCGGCACTGGTCATTGCTCCCACAACATCCCAGCAGCGACATCCAAATCCTTCATTAGCGGCTTCAGACATTGCAGAATGATTTTGCGATGATAAACGTTGAAACGACTGTTCATTTGATTTTACAATACCACTTCTTCCATGTCGCCCAGGTCTCTATCCCAGCTGCGGAGTGTTCTTGGGGTCAACGAGTTTCCAAAATATAGAAGCCGTCCCCAAGCATGGGGCGTATGAACCTTCGTACAAACTGCGCAAACGTCTGGAGCTCTAGTACTAGCTTCACAAGTTTTCTTACTTTATGGTTCTTTGACGAAAACGGGTCAGCTTTCGGGTTGACTCGAATTTTCGCTGTTGGATAATTGGCAACCTCCCATACTGTGAGTCGCTTCCCAGAATTGGCCCTGAAATACTCTGTCCACTCTTGTTGAAAACGGATATTCGCACAGAGTAAAACGGATGGTACACAGATACATATAGCCCCTAGTATAAAAATAACGCCCACCACCCAATTTAATATATATATACTATTATATTAACTTTATAGCTATTATACTTAAATATTCTCTTTACTATAATTATATTATATTATCGCTATATTTACTATTATATTTATTATAAAAAAGTTTTAAAAAGGGAGAAAACCTTAAAAGTTAAAAAGTGTTAGTTAACGGTAGTTAATTAAAGTAATATTAACGTTTTATCGATAATAATCGGCCTATTATTACGCCTTAAAATTAAAGTAATTTAATATCTATATAAGTGCTATAATATAAAAAAGCTAAGATTTAAGTAATTAAAAGTATTTTTTAATGTTAAATAAATTAATTTTAATAAAATTTAATTAATATTAATTTAGTATTAATAAAGGGTAATTAATTTAAGTTTAATATCGATAGAGATTAAGTAGGCTATTAATTGTTATAGCTGTAAAAAGTACTATAGGTAAATAGGGCGATATTAAAATATTAGGCTTTAATTAGTTGTAGCGGTCTGGGGGTGCTAAGTTAGCGGGGCTTCTGTGTACCATCCATTTTACTCTGTGCGAATATCTGTTTTCCTCTTGTTCGCTCCCCTCTGGTAGGAACGATTTTCATTAAAAATGGAAAAACCCACTTCACTCTAAGGAACTCTATCTATCAATGTGGCCGGATATCTGCGAAACCCTCGTCTACTGGGGTTGACCATTCTAGACGTTCCACCAAAACAGCATGATTGCGATCACACTGTGGCTGAATGACCCTCGCTTTCCACATGACCCTCCTTCAAAATCCTCGGGAGCAACGCCTTCCGACTTAGTATAGAATGCAGATGCTCGGCTAGCAACGCATTCATCCCAGCTTGCGTTGCAAGGTCTACCCATTCTCGCATAGAAACCACACTGAATGCTTCTCCCGCCTCATTCTCCAAACCTGACCGAAAATCCTGTAAATTGATCACCAAGTCGCCAGCCTCGTAGACAAACTTGGCACCTGCGGCAGCACGGTCTTGCGAAGACTTGACATGACCAATGATCTGGCCAGCAGCAGCTTGCACGGACACGAAGTCCAAGTAACCGCTCCAAGTCTTGTTGACATCTGGCACCGCTTTGAGTCTGCGCACATATCGCATCAAACTGCTCATGAGATCCGATTCTGGCGCCGCTTCACCCGTGATGCTGGTCGGCCGATGTATAGTCACAGGCAAGCCCAACTGCCGACTGATGCGCTCGAGGTAAACTTCGGAGACCCATTTCGCTGCTGTGTATCCATCGGTAAGACCATCCAAGGGTGCGAAGTCTGCTACGGAATCAGGCCCGAAAGCTTCTCGCCCGGAAAGCTGAGCGATGGTGGCTGAGGAGATGAAGTGCAAGGGAATGCGGCGTGGTAGGCACAGCCGTACTAGCTCCTTGGTCGACGCAACGTTTGTCAGCCTCAAGCTCTCGTAAGTCTTCATGAATGATACGTCGGCTGCTGCATGGATTACTGTGTCGACGTCGTTGAAGATTTGTCTGCTATCATGGTCAGATAGTCCTAGTTGCCGCGCGCCGAGGTTGCCATGCCGAATGTCGACCTTGCCATCGCGGAAGATGCCCCCCAGTTCCCGCTGGGGTGTCCGTACAGCAATGCAAATTACTCTCGTGACTCTTTCATCATCGATGAGCTGCAGCAGTATTTCTTGGCCGAGGAAGCCAGTGGCCCCGGTGAGGACGACTGTTTGAGGGATAGCTTTTGGTGGTAAGTTGCTAGTACATACCGCTAGCTCTGTCAGCGCGGCTGAGATCCTAGTCTCGTTTTTCCAGTCATTAGGCGCAGATCGATCTCGTAGATGCTGTTTCTGGTGTATCAGGCGCGACATCTTCTCGAGTGTGATTGACTGAAATAGATGATGTATTGAAACCTCCACCATCAAATGGTCTTTGATCAGTCGTTGAAGATTTATGAGGGCGAGAGAGTTGCCTCCTGCGTGAAAGAAGTCGGTATCTCTGTTAATGGTGTGTCCAGAGGCGTTGCCAGGTAATGCCTCTTCCCAAAGCCCTCGTAAGGTCTGTTCGAAATCGGACAGGTCGGCAGCAACTTTTTTTTCTCCAGGAAACGTGTCCCAGTCTATCGGGATAGCCTCCACCTCGGTTCGGTCCAATTTTCCTGAAGCTGTCCTTGGAATATCTTGTAGAAACTTAACGACGGATGGCCGCATGTATCGTGGTAATGGCAGATTGCGCTGAAGGTCCGCACTAAATGCCGCCTCGTCTTCTTGCGACACGTCAATGGATGACACGATGAAGGCGACAAGAAAATCCGGCTCCGACAGCTCCTTGCCACTTCTGCGTGACACCACAACGTGACGTAACTTCGGCAACATTGTCTTCATAATGTTGCTCTCAATGTCTTCGACTTCTATCCGGACTCCCCCGATCTTGACTTGCGTACTGCCTGCTGTTCTCCCTTCCAATACCAGGTGCCCTACCTCATCCAGTCGCCCGCGATCATCGGATAGGTACAGGTGAGTCCATCCCTGGTCATGGAATGATCGACTAGCATAACGATTAGGGAGGAAGGTCATGTTCGTCAGTGATTCGTCTGTAAGATATCCCGCCGCAGTCCCTGCACCTCCAATAGCGACTCGACCCGAAACGCCTGCGGGCACAGGTTTCATGTCCGAATCCAAGATTTGGATAGAATAGTTGGGAAGAGAGGTCAGGGCTGGTATGGTATATGAATCATCAGCATACGAGATCATAGAGTCGGCACACCCAAAGGTAGTCTCGGCAGGGCCATAACAGTTAACAAGACGCAGTCCAGCACAACTGAGCGACCGGAAACTCTGAACAAGTGCTTCAGAGACACCTTCCCCACCGCTCATTGAAACTCGCCAGCTCGACTTGGCCAAAGACTCGCGATTATCCTCCCTGAGCCACGAGATATATTCCGTCGGTGTCGCAAGTGTAACACTGATTTCTTTCTCGGCCACAAGTGCTGATATGGCCATTGGATCTCCTCTCAACGTGCTATCGGGTATGATGAGTGTGTTACCATGCCCGAGGCCCACGAAAATCTGGCAGAGGGACATGTCAAAGGCATACGAGGAATGTTGTAGGACGACTTCGCCTCCCTCGACAAGACCCCATCTCGAAAGTCCGAATTGCACCCAATTGCAGATCGAAGAATGCTTAATGGCTATGCCTTTTGGCTTGCCCGTCGATCCGCTAGTGTATATAACCACTGCCGTATCATTGGATTTCGCCAGGCTTCTGACGGGGCAAGAGTGGCCGACTGATTTTGTCCTGGAAACGGCTATTGATTCTGTCTCGGCACCGCAGATGGTCTGAGCTTGTTCGTTGGTTGACTCATCTGTGAGGATCACACAAGGCTGGCAGTCATGGACCATAGTTCGCAGTCTCTCGACACCTAGCTGAGCATCGAGCGACACGGCGACGCCGCCAAGTCGCAAAATGGCTAGAAGTGAGCAGACCCAATCAAGCCCTGGTTTTTGGAAAATACCGGCGTGGAAACCGTGACTCAAATCGCGGTTCCATAGCTCTAATGACAATTGGTGAACACGCCGTTCCATTTCCTGGTAAGTGAGGGAATTCCCTTGGGTATCTTTGAGCGCACAGTTCATCCCGTATTGCTCAGTCATTTGGTCAACACGATCGATGATAGTGCCACGCCACCTCGACGGAAGTTCCAGACCTGACACTGTGTTAGCAGCAATAGTAATATACCTCAGCTTCCTGAGACGCACCTCTTCCAAGATCGATGACCTTCTTGATCTCCTCTTCGGGATGCAGGGATGGCCAAGCGATTTTGGCAGCGGGGTTCTCTGCAAAATGATGAAGGAGCCCAAGATAGCTGTTTTTGAACACCTCTGCATCCTGTATACTGTACAAATCTTTGCTGACCGAAAGTGTGACTAGATCTTCTCTCCCGTTGCTGTCGAGAATGTCGAGGCTCAGGTCATATGCGTTTTGACCGACAGTAACCGACTCGCCTTCGGCCTCAGATCCGAGAAACGTCCGGGCTTCCTTGATGTTCGAGCGGTAGTTGAAGAATGCTTGGAACAAGGGGCTGTGGGAAGTAGAGCGCTCCACCGACAAGTGATCTAGTAGAAGATCAAAGGGGATCTGCGAGTTTTCGAAAGATTCCATGGCGGTCTCTCGCACGTCCTTGAGTAGTTTCGCGAATGGCTGGTCCCGATTCGCCAGTACCCGGACTGGTAACAAATTCAAGAACAGACCAAGACTTGACAAAACATCCTTCTCTTTTCGATTGCCATCAGCCACTCCAATGCACATATCTTTGACTGTATGGTCCGAATAGCGGAAAATCATTATGGAGAAGACGGTCAGATAGAAGTAGAAGGGTTTGGCCTCCAAGCGACTGCACCGTGCGTCGATTCGATCTTTCAAAGTTCGATCGACGCGGAATTTCACTCCATGAGAGTTGAACGTTGATTTCTCTGGTCGGAAAGACTTCCGCGACAGTGACAGGATTGGCAGTGGCGGGGGTAGTGTCCGAAACTTGATACACCAGTAGTCGAACTGTCTGGTCCAGTCCCCTCGTTCGTACCTTTGTATCTCTCTAAGTGTGAAGTCAGGATACTGGCATACGTTGAGACTCAGAGGACCGCTATAAGCTTTCTCAAGATCGTCACAGAAGATCTGAAACCCGATGCCATCCATCACAATGTGGTGGTATGCGATGACCATGGAACATGTTCCATTAGGCAAGGATAGAAGCTTCATACGGAGCAGTGGTCCTCTTTCGAGGTCGAATTGATGATCCGCCATTTCCGACACTACTTTATTGATGCAGGTTTCGTCTTCGACATCAGAGTGCTCGAGTTCCATGATTGAATGGGGCAAGACACCCTGCATTTGCCTCTTGCTGGCCGCATCGGTGTAGAAGACAGTACGCAACGCTTCGTGCTGCTGCCCTACCGCAAAGAATGCGTCTCTGAGCTGCAAAACGTCGAGCTGACCTTGGAATGCGACCTTGACAACGATGTTGAAGGCGGACTTGTTGTCCACGAAGAATCCAAGAAACCAGAAGCGTGACTGGGCAAAGGATATTGGCACATTTCGCTCGAAAACGACCGCCGGAGGTAAAAGCCTTTTGTCTTCTGGATCCGATATTATTGTGGCTGGCTCTGACGGCATGGATTGCAAGTCACGTTCCACAATTTCTGAACCATTTCCGTCGGAAACCGTTGTCTGATCCGATTCGGACTGCTGATGAACCACGCTGGGCTCTGCGGGTGTGTCAGAATGTGTTTCGTCGGCTAGCAATTCTCTAGGCTGCGGCGTGAACTCGTCCAGCACCAGTTGCTTCTGCACAGAAGAAAGAAGAGCTTTGATTGGGTGAGGGTTGAATATGTCGAGAACTGATAGTTGCACACCGAGCTCTGTCTGGAACCAAGACTGAATATCCACAGCCACCAGCGAGTCGACTCCGAGTGCATTGAGGCTTAACGAGGCGGTCAGATTGCCAGAATCAATCTGTAACCTATATTGCAATTTTTCCATGAAAGCATCTATAAAAGTCGTTAGTATGGTTCTACTCAAGTGCAAATGCCAACAAACCTTCCAATATTTGGTATACTTGGTCGTGGTCTTTCGCCTGCTGCAGTGATGATTTCAAAGAACCCCTAGATTCTCGCTGCTTGGCCCTGTCCGCTCTGTCTCGTAACTTCGGCACCAAATGCGAAAAGATAGGATTCGAGGCCCAAGTCTGCTTGTCATTGTCAGTCCCGTCGAGTCGAATTCCAGTTGTGATCTCAAAGTTCCCCTCGAAATCAGACCGGCTGGCTAGAACGCCCTCTGCAAAGATCTCATGAAATGCTCTTTCAGATAGAAATATGAAGCCGGCTCTCTCCAATGCCAGCTGCTTCTCGCGCGACATCTCACGAGATACGAAGCCGTTGCCCAGAATTGCTCCGACGTTGACCACGGAGGCCGAGAGACCGCGGGCGCGTCGATTGGCGGCGAGACCTGCCATGAACGCATTAGCCATGGCATACGCACTTTGTCCGGCGTTGCCAGCCACGTAGGCCACGGAGGACAGGAAGATCATAAAATCCAAAGTGTCCTCTGGGAAAAGCTCGTCCACGTAAGTGCTACCCTCGACCTTGGGCCTTGTCACTTTGTGCAGTCTCTCTATATCAAGCTCAGGAAACGCAGTGTCATGGAAGACGGCTGCTCCTTGAACTACTCCAGCAATGGGAGGCATGGTCTCGGTAATTACAGAGTGGGCTTTTCGTAGAGAGAGTCGATCTGTGATGTCTCTGAACCACCAGCCAAATGTTAGCGCTTCTTGCAATGAACACAATCGAAACAAAGGTCTTCTTACGCTGCGAAAATGCGCACATGGCATACTGAATTCAATGGATATTGATACCAGGCCTCGTCGAGTTTAGGGTTCCTGCTTGTCAGTGCGATGCTTGTAGCTCCTCGATCTGCCATCCATCGGCATAGAGATTGGCCCAAGCCGCCAGTCAAGCCAAGCAGCCAGTATGTTTTGTCGCTGGCAAAGCGAACCAGCTGACTGGCGGGCTGAACCGGTATCTCCACAGTCTCCGGGGTTTCCCAAGAAAAAATAGCCTGCGTCTGAATGACGTCGTGGGCTAGATCGTCCAAACGCAATATACTAGTAGGGGTTTCAATCGCAAGACCCGATGGCTTCTTGACTTTCACAGACCCTGCTTTTACAGCCCCTATCCAGGCGGCTTCAAGGTGATCGCCTACTTCGCGTACGCACTGAGGATCGCCGTCATGATGTGAAAAGTCACTCAGGAAGTCTGAGGACGAGAACTTTCGGCAATGGCGCGGCAAGATATCCTCGACCACAGAAGAAAGCTCGGATGGTACGCCCAGGTCGACGAACGTAGCTATGTCGGCCGGCAACAGTTGCGAGACTGCTCGTTTCGATGCTCGGGGGTGTAGATATGCTCGAGGTCGTGCGTTGCTCTTGTACTGCGTGCTCAGAAGTACTAGCCGTATGCCCTTCTCAGCTGCGAAGTCGGCTATAGCATCTTCTAATGGTTTGTTGGCATCCAGGACCACGATTGGCCTACCAGCCTGGGCTTTGGATAGAACGCTTTGAACCAGAAGCTGATTAGACAGCGAGAGCAGAAATCGCATGCCTTGTTGCGATCGGGGTGCAGGTATAGTCCAACTTGGAGGAATCTGCACCCGCGATTCGAGGGAGCTCGTAAGAACGACGAAGTATTCTCCACTCTCTTCCTTTTCACCCAGGGATAGAAACAGTCTGGTTCGGCTGGAAATCGGAACGGTTTTGAGCAGTGAGTACCTCAAGCGGTATACACCATTACCGTGCATGAGTGATATAGACTTCGTCGACATTTTCATTATGCCATTCATGCTTACAACAGCGAGGACAGTTTCCTTCGAGGCCACCGGTCGTGTCACCGACCCAACGGTTGAAGCAAGCCGCTGGTTCTGAGCTTCTTGGATTTGAAGCCTCGGGATCTTAATCCGCCCATCTTCGACCCGTATTTCTGGCTCGGCGTGCCACAAAATATCTTCGTCGGGTCGTTGCTCTCTCAGATGCGCCCCTACCTCTAGTTCCAGGAGCCTCCTGGCTACCAGGTTGACATCAACTTGTTCTGGCGTGGTGAATGTGATGATCTGAGTCCGAAGATACGTCATCTCGAGCACCGCAGTCCTCAGTAGCCCAGCAAGCATGTTTTTGTGTGGGTTGGAAGCACCAGTATCAGACGATGCCCATAGCAATGTCTTACTATGTTTGAGCATATTTTGCAGTGCCATCAGCCTCGTAGCTGTCATGCTCTGGAAAATTGAATCGTTGCCGCAATCCGCAAAACTGATGAAGGTCCCAAATGAAAGACCTGACGATGCAAGGTCATCGAAGCGATCAAAGTGGACTACCTGGTCGTAATGGGAGCCGATGGAATTGACAAGCGACGTTGTCAATGATTTATCCCCCACTACCGACAGAGAACCCAATGATGGCAGCACTGATTGAGATCCTGTGAGCGGTTCGAAGAGGGGGCGTACTTGCTCATCTGTGGCTTGGCTCAGGAGTAAAGAAAAGGGAGTTGAGCTACTGCGTTCCTGATTCTTGGTAGCGATAACTGTGAAGCCGGCTTTGCAAAGTAGGGATTTCCAATCTTCCTTGCTTGCAAATTGGAGTATGTTTGTTAAGCCAGAGTGGTAATCGGTGCGCTCGAGCACAATGAGATACCCTCCGGGTCTCAATAGCTTCCTCATCTGCGACAAAGTTTGCCCTAGGTTGTCTATCTCGTGTAACACTAGACAGGCGATCATCAGATCGTACGAAGCCGGTTTGAAATCCTGGTCGTTCACCGGCTCTTTGAGGTCGAGGTGCTTGAATACCACTTGAGAGCCAGCCCTGACTTCATGAAGATCGACTTCAGAAATTCCCGTGAAATTGGCTATTGGCTCTGTAGCAGTATACGTCGAAAAGGTGCCACGAGCGCTCCCTCCAAGCATGGTTGTTAGGTATCCCGCACTAACGTCAAGAATATCCATACGGGGAAAGCGATGGCTGAGCTGGTCGACGACATGTGCTACCCGCTCCAGGTGTTGGCCGATCTGCTGCTTAATGCCACCGTTCCCCTCAGGTATCTGATCTAGTAATGGTGTTTCATATCCCCAAGTCTTCTCAAAGAAGAGTTTCGCACCATTTTGGAGTGAGTATGGACTCAAAGGTTTCACGTGCAGACCTTGGAGTTGAATGAAGGTGCGGCCACCGTCGGGTGAATGAACATCCACATCGCCAATAAGCTCAGTGAGTGCTGGGATTGCATATGCTTGGAAACGCAGCTCTGACTGACGATCGAGATCAACACGACGGGCTCCAATGTCAACGCAGAGACGCTCAATTTTTACTGGCAGATGAAGTTGGCGGAGCTCGTTGTCTCCGGGGTAGGAATACGCAAGAAGGATAGCTTGGATGGCAGAATCTAGTATCCCTGGATGAACCTGCAGGGGATTTTCGTTTTCAGTAGTGTCATCTGGCACGTCGATGAACCCAATGGCCTCATTTAGTCTTCTTTGCGTTCTTGTCAGACCACGAAAAGGCCCAGTATAGCCATAGCCAAGCTCGTGAGCTGATTCGTAGAATAGTTCAGGCTGTACTTCGACATACCGACCCTCTGGCATCGATGGAGCTGGTAGCAATTCGCTTGATACTGGGCCCTTGATAAAACGCAGTCTACCAGAGGCATTGGATACCAGGTTAGCGGATCCTCGCGCGGAATCTGAGCTGAAGGAAAAGCTAGCATCCACGTGTTCATCGACATCCACGAGTATGGATATTGCCACGAGGATCTCCACTTCACCTTCCGCCGGTATGAGTAAAGCTTGACCAATGCTGATATCGCTGAAGTCGATCAACTTGATGTCTTGATTTGGGTATAGTTGCTCAAGGGCCTCGATCACGGCTGAGATGTATCCCGCAGCAGGAAACACTGCTTGGCCTTGTATTTTGTGGTCCATCAACCAAGGCACATTTTTTGGACTTAGGTAGTTTTGCCACTGACACTCAGTTGGGGTTCTGTTGGGACACATAGAACCGATCAAGCTATGCGTCTTGCGATGGTCGCTTCGGAATGATCTTGTCTGCCGTGTTTCGTGCCAGTAATTCCGTTCATGCGTCCATGAATACGTAGGAAGCCCCTTGATGAGTTTTGCTGGCGGGTCGCCGGCCTCACAGAGATATCGATGAAGGGCATCGAAGTCCACTGCTTTCCTGCCAAAAGCTTTCCAAAGTGTGCCGAAAGTGCTAGCAATCGCTTCAACGTCGTTGGTGCCTCGTTGAAGTGTGCCGCAGTAGAGAATTTCTTCGCCATATAAGTCCTTTATCGTGTCTAATGCAGGGTTCTTGAGTGCTGGGTGAGGTCCGATCTCGATTGCTGCGTCGAAAGGTCCATGAGCTCCAGTGGCATACTCCAAAGCACTTGAGAATAGTACTGTCTGCGCCATGTTATCCCCCCAGTAGTTTCGACTGAGATAATCCTGATCCAGACCTTCAGTCCGGTCGCCTGTAACACTGGAAACCCAGTATGGAAACTTCGAATCCGGTGCCGGCGGTTTGGCCTGCGCGTTGCATTTCTCGAGAGCCTGCAAATATGGCTCCAGGGCAGGGACCATATAGTGAGAGTGATACGCTTTCTCAACCTTCAGCATCCTCGCAAATTTCTTCTCGTCTGTCATCACAATACCAGCATGTTTGACTGCTGCGGCGTCTCCAGATAGGGTCACACTCATCGGCGAGTTGACCGCGGCTACGCACATACGACCTCTGAAAAAAGGCAGCTCGCACAGGTCGCTGGCATCTTGGAATGATGTACCCACGGCCATCATCGCACCTGCGGCGTCACTAGAGTTGTTCCCAACATTCGCAAAGAAACCTCGATAATATGCGATTCGTATTGCGCATTCGGCACTGGGATGACAGGTCAGCGACATGCTTCTCTCAGGTCACAGCGGCCCCTTAATTACCTTAGATATCCAGCAGCATATGATGCGCCTATCTCCCCCGATGAATGGCCAACAACGGCAACAAGATTGACTCTTGCCGCCCTAAGCAAATCTACGATAGCAATCTGAATGGCGGTGCAGAGAGTCTGTGAAAAAACCGGCTGGCTTATTCGCTGGGCATCAGGTTCGATCAACTCATCCAATAATCTCCATGATGGTGCATGCTCTTGTCTTAAGGTGTCCAATGATCTTTGTAGCTTTTCCAAACAATGTCTGACGGCAGATGAAGATTGGATCAGGTTCGCCCCCATGCCTGCCCACTGGGCACCCTGGCCGGTGAAAACGCCAATAAATCGAGGCTCTGCAAGATCCATGCCGTGACTCCCAAGTTTGCTGATACTTGTATTGTCTTCCGTCGTCCTTTGAAGTTTATCAGCTAGATCGCTCGGATTGGAGGCTGCCAGAGAGATACGAATTGGGTGTGTTGAACGGCGAGCGTTCAGTGTCCATGAAAGGTCCTTCAGCGACACCTCCGCGTTCGCTCTGATGAATTTTGCATATCCATCCAGCATAGCCCTTAAGGACGTCTGGGAAGCGGCAGAAAAGTTGAAGGGTATCAGAGGCGATGATGCACCTGTGTTCTGGTTCGTAGGTTGTGCGGTCGGATCAATGAAGTTCTCGAGGATGGCATGTGCATTAGTCCCACCAAAGCCGAAGCTGTTTACACTGTTGGATTGAACGCTTAATCTATTAGGCTAGCTATAGTTTAGACTACGGGGGCGATGCCCCCTATATATAGATATATCTGATTTACTACGGGGAAATAGTAGGAAATAAGATATTCTGTATTTATAATAAGCATAGATATCTAGAATATTCCAATATCCCCCCTTAAACTTATTCCTTTATATATAAAGAATTAGTTTGCTTATAAAAGGGATATTCTTATAAAATATAGCGTAAGATCCGTATATATATAGTAGAATATTTATTTATATAGAAATAAAAACCTATTAAAATAGGAAAAATTTTCTATTATAAGTAAATATATTTTATTATATAGGTAAAAATCCTAAAAAGTTATTTCGAATACTATTAAATTTATAGCCTTAAATATAATACGTTATATATTATTATTTGAAAGGGTTATATATATTATTTATATAAAGCGTTTATAGATTTTATAATAGCTATAATATTTACTTATTTTTATAGCATTTAGATTATATATTATATTAATTGTATTATATATACTATAAATTTATATTTTCCTAATAAAATTCGTTCCTTATATATATATATTAAATATATATTATATATATATTATATGCTATATAAGTTATATATATAATATTTTAGGAAAAACCTTTTTATTTTTATATTTTTAAGGGAAAATCTTTAGTATTTTTATAAATATTTTATATATATTCTAAATTACTTATTATATATAGAAATAAATATATTATTTATTTAAAGGAGAAAATACCTTAGTTTTTAAAGAGTAAACGCCTTTTTATTATATATATATATTATTAAGGCGGTAAACCTTTTTATTCTTTAGCTAATATATATATTTTATTGCTTTATTAGATTATATTTATATTTAAACTTCTTATATATAGGTTTAGATATAGGTTTTATAAGCTAATCTGCTAAATTATTATTAGTATTTATATATTTTATAATTACTCGGTTTTATTTTATTATATATCTTATATAATAATAAGCTATATTTATATATTTTATTTTCTTATAAAATATATTATTTTTAGCTAATATTTTAGCCCCTTTATTATTTATATATATAATAGGTGGCTATATATTATATTTTAATTCTAGATTATTATTAAAATATTTTAATAAATTATATAGATATTCGGCCTTTTTTATTACCTTTTATAAGGCTATATATTCCGCTTTAACTATAGAAAGAGTAGGTATTTTTTATAGTTAAGAGGATTAACTTATAGGGTTAGTTTTATTATTATTATTATTATTTTTATTATATAGGCTAAATATATAGCTTAAAATGCTTTTATTGTTATTAAGACTATTACCCTAATTTAAATTTATATAGCCTATTATTTATAAATTATTTCCGTTATAATTATATTGCTTAGATATTTTCGGGAATTTATATATATATCCCTATATTTTATTTAATTTATTTATATAATATTAGCTAGGGTTAGCTATATATCTAGCTAATTCGTTAATAGAATAAGCTAGGTTTAGCTTTATTTTTAGGCTAGTAAATAAAATAAACCTTATTTATTATTAATATAATTCTATAGTATTATTATTAGCTTAATTTATATTTTTTATTAATTTTCTATTAGATATATAGGGTATAAGTTAAGGAATTATCTTTTTATTTATTACCTTTTCGGCTATATTAAATTTATTTAATATTTTCTTAATATATTTATTTTAGTTTATAGTTATTGTTTTATTTTTATAATTTATATTAATATTATTTCTAAGGAAATTATTTAATTTCCTTTAAAAATCTAGGTTTATAGTTTTATATAAGTTATTTATTATATCGTTTATATATTATTAATTTACCCCTATTATAATAATATCGTTTATATAATAAATAAATATTATTTATTTATTTTTATATATAAATATACCTTTATTATAGGGATAAATAATAAACCTTATAATATATAGTAACTTATATAGAAAGTTATACTATAGCAGTAGTATTTGCTTTAAGCTATATATACTTTTTAAAAGCTTTATTACTTTATTTTTATATTCCGGCTTATTTATATATATAAGTAAAGGTAATTTTATATATATTTTATAGTCTATTTCTAAATATAGAAATATATTTTTTATATTATAGCTTAATATATTCCAGCCTTTATTTATAGCTATTATAAGTAGTATAATATATATTTCTGGCCGGTATATAATAGAAAAAGTCTTTAAATAATTTATACCTAGTTTTTAATTATAGCCTTATATTACCTATTTAGATTTATATTAAGTAGTATTTTCTTTATTTACTATCTAATTAGGCTTTATTATATTTATATTAGGTATATATTTCTTTTTAAATACTTATTTTCCCTTTAAAGCTTTACGGCTAGGTGGTAAATCTATTATTATATAGGTTTTCTGTTTTAGTAAACTATTATTCTTATTTAATATAAATTTTAACTATAGTTATTTTTCTGGATTATTTAATAGTTTTTTTATATTATTTAGTTCTGAAATTATAGCTATTATTAAGTAGTATTTAATTTTTAAAGTATTTTTATTAAATATCGATAGTTAGTTATTTAATAGTATATTACTTATATTATATATATAATCTTTTAGGTTACCTTATATTATTATCTTATTTAATATAAGGGGAGAATTTTCCTTCTTATTTTATATATTATTTAGCTTATCTATACTATTTAGCTTATATATATCTAGTACGGGATTACTTATATCTAGCTATATATAAGTGTTATTATTATTATTATTATTATTATTTATACTTAAGGCTGCTATATTATTAATATATTTTTCTTTAAATATAACTATATCTTTTATTAATAAGGGTCTTTTATTAATTAAGTTTTAAACCCTATATATATTAATATTTAATATTATATTTAATAAAATACCTTTATTATTCCGAGGTTTTAATTTTATTTTATATATATTATTTTTATAATATATAATAGATTTCTAGGTTTTAAAGTTATTTATATATAGGGGTTATTTTTTATTTATTAATTTATAAGGAGTTTTAAAGTATAAACCTTAATATAGTATTATATTATATAAATAAACGGTATATTTTATAGCCTTGCCCTATAAGTAAATAAGTAAATTAGCTATATATAATAGATAACGCACTTTATTTATTATAATAAGATTTAATTTCTTTATAAGCTTATTAGGCTCTTTTATATATATAGGCGTTATATAGTAATATATACTATATATATTTAAGCTTATTTTAAATCTTTTATTAATATATTCTCCTTTATTATTAGTAAAGAACTTTTTTATTTATTTATTATATTTATTTTTATATTTATTTTTATAGTTATTAAAAGCGTTTAAGGCTTTATTTTTATATTTAAAAAGTATAATCTTTAAATATTTATTATATTTATTAAGAAATAAAATATAGTATCTATATTTATTATATATAGGTTTTAAAGGTCCGCTTATATTATTATATACTTTTTTAAGTATATTATATATTTTATTATTTAAGCTTTCCTTATTTATTTTTATTATATATTTTACTTTTAAGTAAATATTATACTTATTAATATAGTTTTATAAAAACTTATTTATTTTAAATAATATTTTATTTTTAATAAGGGATATTTCCAGAATATATATATTTATATATTTTAGTTTATAATACTATATATATAGCTTTTTTTAGCTTATAGCTTATTATATATTATATATATAGTTATTTTTAATCTTTAATATTTTAACCTTTATATAATATAATCTATTTTTTTAATATTCCCGATTTATAAGCTTATTAATTACTTTTTTATATAGGGATATATTATTTTTATTTAGCTTAACTTTTATAATATAGAATATAATCTTATAGCCTATAATATTAATACTTAATAATAAAATATAATATATATTATTTACTTATTTTATAATATTATTTTTTAAGAAATTTATTATTATATTTTTTATTTAATTTATATATAATATATTAGTATTACCTTATTTAATAGTTTTATTAGCGGGCTTTATAGTATTAAATAAACTTATATCCTTAAAACTAATTATATTTATATTGTTATTTATAGCTATCTTTATAAAATCTATATATTTTAAATTTCCTATAAAGCTATTAGCTATTATAATATATATATATAGAGTATATAGGTTATTTACCTTTATTTTTATTAAATTATTAAATAATAAATATAAAAAATTTATAAGATCTTAATTATAGCTATTATTTAAGTTATCTATAGCTATAGCTATATTTTTAGCTTTAGAAACCTTTTTTATAGCTTTAGGAATATTATTGCTAATAAATAAAGCGAGGAATACTTTTATAGCTTTTTTATATTTCTTTTTATTAAGACTTTTTTTTAAAAGGGCAGATATTTTTATTTTTTCTTTTTTCTAAATAGCTTTTTTTATTTTCTAGCTTTAAAATATCTTTTTTAAAAAAAGAAAATAATAATTTTTCTAAATATAGCCTTTTAGCTTATAATTACTATATATAATTAAAGATTTCGACTTATTCCCTTTAATATATAGAGCCTTTTTTAAGAAACTTTATAATATTTTTTTTCGGCTTTTATTTAATAGATTAAAAAAGAGTATATTTATAGAATAAGCTTCGGAATTTTAATAAAAACTTTAAATTATATTTTAAATAAATCTAAAATATTTATTATTAAAGCTATAGAAAATTTAGCTTATAATAACTTATTTAAGCAATTTTATATTATTTATCTTTAAATCTTTAAAAAAAAGCTTTATTTTATTAATATATTACTTTATATTTTCGAAATTATTAAAAATAATATTAAAAAACTTTTTATAAAGTATATATTAGCTTATAAAGCTAGAAAGCTTATAATAAAATTTTAAAATATCTTATACCTTTTATATATTATTTATATCTTTAATAAATATAATAGGCGCCTATTTATATATTAGTTTAATATTTATAAGCGCTTTTTTATTTTAGGCTATAATTAAGCCTTAAAAAAGTAAATTAAGTTTATTTCCGATAATATTCTCCTTTTTTAGCTAAGCCTTAATTTTTATACTTTAATAAATATAATTTTCTATATTATTAAATATTAGGATACTATATTTATCTAGAAAAGCTATTATTAAAATAAATAAAGAATTATAGGAATAATAGTAAAGAAAAGGTTATATTAAATCGAAGGAATAAATCGATATAAAGAATTTAAGGTTATTTATTATTTATAAGCTAATATAATAAGAGATTTTAAGATTTAAGTTAATAGCGATATAAAGTAAGAAAAGGGCTTTCGAATAATATAGATTTTAGATAGATTAATTAAATAGTTATTAAAATATTAAAAAGTATTTAAATAAAGTTAAGTAAGGCGATTATATAGTTACCGGCTTAGGAAAACTTAATTAATAAGGTAACGTTAAATTAAGGGCTATAATTAGTTAAGGGCTTATCGATTAGCCTAATTAAGTAATTCGATAGAATACTTAGCTTTTAATAAAGGTATTAGTTTAATTAAAGGTTTTAATTAAGGTGGCCTTAAGGGGTGTTATATAATTATAAAAGATTTTAGAAAGATGGCTTTAGGGGGTATTATATAATTAATATTTATTCTAATTAGTTTAATTAAGAGAAAAGTAAGGTAAAGCTTTTAGGGTTATAACCTATTAGATTAAACGCTTAATCTATTAGGCTAGCTATAGTTTAAACTATAGGGGCGATACCCCCTATATATAAATATATCTAATTTACTATAGGGAAATAGTAGGAAATAAGATATTCTGTATTTATAATAAGCATAGATGTCTAGAATATTCCAACACATACTGGCTCTTTTTAGGATATTTTCCGGTAAATGTGGCCACGATTTGGCTTCTGTGGGGATGATAACATGCTTAGCAAACGGTCGCACTCTCTCGCTCAGCTAATCCAGCAGCAGATTTGGTGGAATTGTTGCGTGTTGTAAACTCAACATTGCCTTCATCAGTCCGGCTATACCGGCTGTACCTTCTGTGTGGCCCAGAACGGTCTTGATAGATCCGACGTAAAGTCGCCCAGAAGCGTCAGAACTCGTGCTGGTCGGGTCGGGCTGGAAGAAAACCTTATCTATAGCTTCCGCTTCGATTGGGTCACCTGCAGCAGTTCCTTGTTTTATCGTAGTGTCAGTTACATGCGTTACAAGGTTGGGATCCGAGAATAGTGGCTGCAGTTCAACTTACCTGTCCCATGGGCCTCAAAATATTGCGGTCTGTTCGACGGTACAGATAGGTCTAGAGCGGCTCTCTTGTATGTCATCCGTATCAGCCGTGCCTGTGCCTCAGAGCTGGGCATGGTGATCCCCTTTGTACGCCCATCTTGATTGACTCCCGTCTCTCTCACAATAACCTCCACGTGGTTTCCATTCTCTTTTGCTCTAGAGACACGTGTCAAGACCAGCACTCCAAAGCCGTCGGCACGAGCGTAGCCATTCGCCGCCTTGTCCCACATCCGACTCCTCCCAGTAGGGCTTAGCATCTTCAGCTTGCTTTCCGCAATGTAGGGTTCTGGTGCTAGTAGCAGGTTTGCTCCTGCAACAATAGCCACAGAAGACTCTCCACTTCTCAAACTCTGGATAGCTTGGTGTAGAGCAACAAGACTTGAGGAGCATGCTGTATCAATCGTCATGGAAGGACCGCGTAGATCGAAGAAGTAAGATAGCCTGTTGGACAGTATACTTCTCGCGGTACCTGATGCAAAGTAGGTTGGCAGACTTGCAAGATCGCGACCTGCGACTGCACTGTACTCTTCCCCCATGACGCCAACAAATACTCCAGTTGATAAGCCTTTCAAGTTTTCCATCGGGATACCGGCTGCTTCCAAAGCCTCATAAGTCACCTCTAGCAGTATCCGCTGACTCGGATCCATTGCTGTAGCCTCCACCGGACTGACACCGAAGAATTGGGCGTCGAAAGCCCGTATATTTTCGGACAAGGTGTACGAGTGGCGCACATTGCTTGTGCCTTGGTGTTGACTGTCTGGATGAAAGAATCTGTCGGCGTTGAAACGATCTCTTGGTATTTCGCGCAAGAGATCTGGGGGTTGTCGGAGTACGTCCCATAGCTTGGCTGGCGAAGACGCGTCGCCTGGAAAGCGACAAGCACTGCCTATGATGGCGATGGGATCATGCCCAGCACTGTGCTCGGCCGCCATCTTGGTGACCGAGCCCTCGCTGTACCAAAACAAAAGACACAGAAAAGGAAAAGGGAAAAGAAAATAAAGGAAAAATACTATCAAAATTGATGTTGCCAGCCAGGGACTTTGGGAGACTTTGCCAACGCCAAGCTGCGAGAGTGTCGTGGAGCAAACCAAGGGGACGAAATGACAAAGCAGTATAGCCTACAGCTGTTGCGTCATTGACTGCGCTGGGAAGGGAGGCTCTAATTCCCATAGAGTGGACTTTCCACAACGGGTATGCATCGGAGTTGCTTTGGGACCAATCGGGCTTCAGCTATTTCCAGCTCTCGAAGTGGACCAGGATTTCGGGGAGAGGGGGCCCACACAGCGACTACAAAGGCCATTACGACAAAGTTCAGAGACTTGATTCGCCATGACTAGACTTCACGCCTTTCAAGGACTTATTTTTCATGACTTACCGGAATATCTCTGCCCAGAATGCACCAATTTTTCAAGAGTGACTTCTTCAATTTTGAGGCCATCCGCATCCTCGGCACTGTCAGATCTGGCGGAGCCGAGGTAGCAGAATGCCTCGAAGCACTCGGTCAGATCAAAAACAATGATCCGGTGAGTTGGCAAGAGGCATGGCATTACCAGGCCCAGAAAGCTGAAGAAGTTGCTGAAGAAGCACAACGTCATGCCCATCGAGATGCTGCCAAAATGGCACTCTTGCGAGCTGCAAACTATCACCGCGCAAGCGCTTACATGATGACAGGGAACAGAACGGGAACTTCTGATCCCAGGGTCGTGCCAGTTCTGGAAAAGGTCGTGAGCCTCTTCCATCGCGCTGTGCGTCTTATGGATGGCCAAGTGCACACACTCGATATTTCTTACCAAGACGGCATTTCACTGCCAGCCTATCTATTCCTACCCCCGGCACCGAGACGAGTGGCTGGCAAGATCCCGATCATCGTCAACTTCGTGGGAGCAGACTCCATGAGCGAGGAGATTTACCACATGTTTCCAGCCGAAGGACCAGGACTTGGTTACGCTCTTGTCACCTTGGAAGGACCAGGCCAGGGACTCACGCTGCACAAGCATAACATTCCGACGCGACCGGATTGGGAAGTAGTCAATGGGTTGGTGCTCGATCATCTACAGAAATATGCAACATCACACCCAGAAATGGAGCTGGATCTCGAGCGAATCGCTGTCGCAGGCGCGTCGCTTGGCGGCTATTTTGCGCTTCGGGCTGCGGCCGACCCTCGTGTCAAGGCGTGCGCGGCGGTAGATCCCATTCATGACCTGTACGATTTCGCCACCAAGCACGTCTCACCAATATTTCTTGGACTCTGGGACTCGGGCTGGGTGACGGATCGATTTGTGGACAATATGATCTGGCTAGGGACCAAGACCATGTTCCAGATGCAGTGGGACATCGCAACATCGTCCCGTTTTCTAGGGGCGTCATCGCCAAGCGAAATCCTGCGGTTTATGAAGCGGTACACACTCAAGAAGAGAGGCGAGGCGTATCTCGACCAGGTGCACTGCCCAGTGTTCGTCTCAGGAGCCACGAATTCAATGTATGCCCTGGACGCACATGCGACCGCTATAATCAAGGACCTGAAGACCAAAGAGAAGGAGACTTGGTTACCGATGAACCCAGGCGGCGGGAGCTTGCAGGCAAAAGTAGGGGCCATGGCATTGTGCAACCAACGGGTTTTCCAATTCTTGGATAAGACATTCAATATTGACAGGTCTGCTATCTGAGGTACTCCACTCTGCTGAAAATGCGAATGGGATCCAAACTAAGGAGAACGGATATTCGCGCACCTATTTTCGGCTAATACGCACCCAGTGCTAACTAATCTAGTCCCTATAACTAATTAAATTATATTATTTCCTAAATAAGTACTTATATCTTTATAACTTTTAAGAAATATAAAAAAGGCGGGTTAGTTCTTTAAGCTTATATTATACTTATTAGCTTTATTTATAGCTCTTTATTACGCTTTAAGGTTTACCCTTTTTACTTTACTAACTTTAAAGTTTTTTTTAAGAAAAAGGCTTTAATTTAAAGTTATTAAATACCCTTAACTTTTAAGTGTTTTAAGCTATTTACTTAATTATTAAAGTATATATTAGCCGAAAATAAGTGCGCGAATATTTATTTTTAAATTAAAATAATATTTTTATATTATTAAGTTAAATAATAAAGGTTATAAATAAAGGCTATATATAACTAGGTAAGGAATTTAAGCTTATTTATATTAAAGCTTTAGCTATATTATATTTTTTTAATTAATTATATAATTATTAATTTATTATTTACTCCTTTAACTCTTTTTTATTATATTATATATAAAGTTAATAATAACTTTATATATTTTTTAATATTTTTTTATTAATAAGTTTTTAAAAAGTAATTTTTTTTAAATAATAATATTTTTATTAAATATATTATAAGTTAAAAGTAATAATAGTTAATTATTTTTTTTAAAAAAAAGTTTTAAAGAAAGTATTATTATAATATAATAGTTTTCCTTATTAAGATATAGTGGCTTAAGTTATTAAGATATAATAAAGAAAACTTTTTATATTTTTTTTAAAAAAGCTTTTAAAATTAATTAACTATTATATTATAATAAAAGTATTAAAATATAATAAAGATATATTAAGTTTTTTAATAATATTTTTTTTAATATAAAAAAAGACTTTTTTTTAAAAAAAGATAATATATTTATAATATAAAGTATAAAAATTAAATATTATATAAAGCTAATATTATAATAAGCGGTTTATTAATATATAATAAAAAGGTTTAATTATTTTAAAATACGATAATATAATAAATATATAAATATTATTAGCGTATAAATATTAAAATATATAATATTATAATTAATATAATATAAATAAAGTATTATTTTAAACTTTATTTAATTAATTTTATTAAGTTATAAAGGTAAAAATTATTTTATAAAAAGTATATATATATAAAATATATAAATAATATTAATATATCGGTTAATAATAAATATATTAGCTTTAAGTGTTAATAATATATAGTGTAATAATTATTATTTATAATAAAAAGTTTATAATATAAGTGTTATATTATTTAAAGAAAAGTAATATAACTATTAATATTATTATATATATAGATTACTAAGCCTTTATTAAGTGGTCTATTAAGCCCTACTATTAATATAACTAATAACTATAGGTTTAAATCTTCGGAATATACCCTAAAACGTAATTCTATAAGGGACTAGGTGCTATTCTCGCTATATAAAAGATTAGGCCCTAATACCTCCCGTTACCTTATAATTCTATATAGCTAGTAGTATCTATATTTAGCTGCCTATTAAGGAAAAACTAGCCGAGCTAAAGGCCGAGAAAAACTTAGTAGAGGAGCTAAAATTAGCTTTCCTAATACGCTTAATTATCTATAGGGAAAAAACCCCGCCGTATTAATAAATATAGGCGTTGCTAATTAAGAGCTAAAGGGCTTTAAAGGGGGCGTAACTTCCCTTCTATAGGTAGGAGAAAAAGTAGCATTAATAGAAATTAAACCCGCAGCCTTTACATTTACTATTACGTAAGGCTACCTAGCGCTCTACTAGTACGCTATAGTGCTATTATTATATATATATAATAAAGCTTAACCTTTTTAAGCTTTTCTTTTTATATTTCTTTTAACTTTTTATTTTTCTTATTTTTAATATAATATAATATATATTTCTTAAACATTTCCTCTTTTTAATTAAAAATAATAGTTTTTTTATTACTTTTTTTATTAAAAGAAGGTTTAATATACTTAAGTAAGCTTATTATATTATAATTTTTATTAATATTAACTTTATTATTTAAAAATAATTATATTAAAGGAAAGTAATTAATTATTAAAGAGAGTTTATATTAATTAATAGTTACTTATATTTTAATAAGCTTAAAAAGAGCTATAATTATATAATAATTAAGTTTTATTATTATAAAATAATAAAGTAAATTAGTTTTAATAATATAATAAGCTATAATAAAGCGTATAATAATAATTTTAATATTTTAAATAATGTTATTTACTTTAAAAATATATTTATATTATATAAAGTTAATAA
>JALPVH010000129.1:0-150796 GCA_023242295.1 Diaporthe ilicicola | reverse complement strand
AGAAATTTATCTTTTTATATATACGGTTTTTAAATATAACCTTAAAACTTATCTTATATTTTAAAATTTATAATATATTAGATAAAAAAAGAATAATACCTTAAAAAAGTAATTTATTTTTTATTATTTAAATATAATAATCTTAATTTATAGCTAAATATAAAAGGAATATAAATTATTTAATATATTTAACTATTCTTAAAATAAAATAGTTTTATAAGCGAAATTATTATATTTATTTAGCTATAAAAGCTATAATACTATATAATTTATACTTAATATAAATAATTTAATTATATTTAATATTAAAGGTTAAAAATAAATTAAAATAAAATAATTAAAACTTTAAAAAACTTACTTTATAGCTTTATTAAAATATTTAATTTAAAAATACTTTTAAGCCTTTTTTAATAAACCTTTCTTTTAAAGCTTTTTAAATTTTAATAATTATTTACTAGCTATATATAGTAAATTATATAATAGAATTACCTTTAATAAAATAAAAAACTTTTATTTATAAGAATAATTTATAACCTAAAAGCGTTATAATGCTATAAGTAAAAATTTATTTATATTTTATATATATTAGTTATTAATTTATATTTTATAAAGATTAATATAAAATAGCTTTTTAAACTTTCTATAATATTTTTAAACCTTTTTACTATATAGTTTATTAGCTTTATAAAATAAGTTTATTAATAAAAAAACTTTAATTTATTTAAGCTATTACTTAATAAATTTATTATAAAACTAGATATAAGCTAAAATTATAATAAAATACTTATTAAACTTATAAAGCTTAATATATAGCTTTTAAAGGGTTTTCTATTAATATTTTTTAAAGGCGTAAACCTATTTCTATTTATATCCCTATAGTAAAATAAGTTAAAGATTAAATAAAATATAAAATAAAATAAATTTTATTAAAAAGAATTTTAATATAAATAAACCTTTTTAAGATATAATATAGAAATTTAAGTTTATTAAAATATATTTATTTTTTATAAATATTTTTTAATTAAGCTATAAAATCTTTAATTTTAAGCTTAAATTTTATTTAAAGCATTTTTAAATAAAATTAAGATTTTATTATAATATAACTTAAGCTACTTATAAAATTAATAAAATATTTTATCCCTTTTAAATATAAGGTTAAAAGACCTATAATTATATTTTTTTTAAATTAAATTTTATTTAACTATATTATATTTCTATAATTAAGCTTTATCTCTTTAATCTATTTAAATAAGAGATAAACCTTTTTAAAAAAGCGTATTAAATAATTAATATCCCTATTTCCTTTTAGCTTATTTCCTTTCGGCTTATTATAAATTCTTACTTTATAAGTAATAAACTTTTTTATTTCTTTTAAATAGATTTTATATATTTCTAAGGTATTAATAAATATATCGATTTATTAAAATAAGGAAAGGTTTTTATCTTTACGCTTTTTTATCTTAATAAAAGAATCTTTTATTTAGATAAAGATTTATTTATTATAAATAAAGTTTATTTCTATAGCTATTTATAGTAAAGCTATTAAATCTATATATCTAGATAATAGAATATAGTAGCCTTATCTAATTTAAGGGTTTTAAGTGTGTGTAAATAGTGGTTTAAACTTAACTATTATTTCGGTTTTGCGCGGCAGGCTAAATAATTGCTTTTAAGTAGTCTTATAATATAGCGGAATAAGGTTGTGATGGATAGGTATATATTTAAGTAGAGCTAAAACCTTTAAGGTAATAGCGGCTTTTTAATATCGCTTATTTCGAATAACTTAAAGGCTTAAGTTATATAGCGATAGCACTTTTATATACTAATAGTGCTTAACGGCGTTAGATTAGGTTACTTACGGCCTATAATAGCTTTAACCTCGATAGGCTAATAGCTTATTAAAAGTACCGGCGCGAATAAATTAAGCGCGGCCTAATACTATAGCTATTAGCGTAGAATAGCGGCTTTTAATTATAGACGGGCTTATAAAAGTAGATTAATAAGTTATTATAAAAAGTCCTATATAGTAAAACCTACTATATTAATTTAAAAAATATATTATACTTTATCTTTCTTAAATACTTATTATTATTCTAGCTTAATAGAGAAATTTAAATAAATAAAATAGTTAATAAAATATTTTATAATTATCTTTTATTAATTTACTATATTAATATTAATATAAAATAGGTTATAAATATTTTTAATAAATATATTTATTTAAAATATATTTATTAAAAGTTTTTTATTTATAATAGCTTTTTTATTATCCTATATTTTATTATTATTTATTTTAATTTTAATTTTATATTTAAAATCTTTTACTTAAAGCTTTAAGTAATTATTAATATCTTTAAAATATATACCCTTTTATCGGCTATAAATATAATTAGCTTAACTTAATAAAGTAAAATAAAAAATAAGATAAATATATTAAAATTTATTTATAACCCTTTTAATTTCCTTTTTTTATTAATGCTTTTTTATATTATTTATATTAATATATTTAAGTTTTATTTTAAAATCTTATTTTTTATAATTAATATTACGCTTAAGATTATTTTAAATATATTTAAATTTAGCTTAATTTCGGTTTATTTTAATAAGCTATTAATATTTTTTTAATTATATAAATATTTTCGGAATACTTTCCTTTAGCCTTTTACTTTTTAAGTGTTATTTTATTATATATATAATATTTAAATGTAAGGGTAAACGAAAAGTTTTAATAGCTATAAGTTATAATTAAAGGGTAAATTAAAATATTAAGTTTATAGCTATAATAATTAATATTAGTTACTACCTTATATTAATTAAATTAGGTTAATATTAACTATTTTATTTATTTAAGTTCCCCTATTAAGCTAAAATAATAGTAAGTATTCGAAAAGAATAAAATATAATATATCTTTTAAATTAATATAGTAGGTCTTATTATATAAAACTTTTTATAATAACTTATTAATCTTTTATAAGCTTATCTATAGTTAAAAGCCGCTATTTTGCGCTAGTAGCTATAGCGTTAGGCCGCGCCTAGTTTATTTGCGCTAGTGCTATTAGCCTTAATATAAACCGGTCTATCGAGATTAAAGCTATTATAGGCCGTAAGCTAGTTTAACGCCGTTAAGCATTATATAAAAGTGCTATTGCTATATAACTTAGGCCTTCTATATATAAATATAAGTTACTTAAAATAAGTAATATTAAAAGGCCGCTATTACCTTAATTATATACTTTTATAAGATATATATAGGTTTTAAATTTACTTAAATATATACTTATCTAATAAAATTAAGCGATATAACCTTTTCTATTATATTATAAGATTACTTAAAAGCAATTATTTAGCCGAAACTAAGATAATTATTAATTAAGCTTAAACTACTATTTATATACACTTAAGACTTAAGTAAGGCTATTATATTTTATTATCTAGATATATAGATTTAATAGCTTATAAATAGCTATAGAAATAAACTTTAAATATAATAAGTAAATTTTTACTTAAATAAAAAGTTTTCTTATTAGGGTAAAGAAGCGTAAAAATAAGAAACCTTCTTTATTTAAATAAATAAATATATTTATTATTACTTTAAAGATATATAAGATCTATTTTAAAGAAATAAAGAAATTTATTATTTATAAAGTAATAATAAATAATAAGCCGAAAAAAGGATTAAAAGTTATAAATTTAATATACTTCTTTAAAAAGGTTTACCTTTTATTTAAATAAATTAAAGAAATAAAGCTTAATTATAAAAATATAATATAGTTAAATAAAATTTAATTTAAAAAATATATAATTATAAGTCTTTTAACCTTATATTTAAGAGGGAAATTAAGTTAATATATTTTTAATATATAGCTATTTTATTTTCTCTTAAGTATAAAGTTAAAAGATTTAAAATTATATATCTTTTAAACTAAATTTTATTTAATTATATTACGTTTCTATAATTAGGCTTTATTTATCTAAATAAAAGGTAAACCTTTTTAAAAAAGTATATTAAACTTATAACCTTTTATTCTTTCCTTAACTTCTTATTAATTCTTAACTTATAAGTAATAAATTCCTTTATTTCTTTAAAATAGATCTTTAAGTTATATATCTTTAAGGTAATAATAAATATATTTATTTACTTAAATAAAGAAGGTTACTTATTTTTATATTTCTTTACCTTAATAAGAAAACTTTTTACCTAGGTAAAAATTTGCTTATTATATTTAAAGTTTATTTCTATAGCTATTTATAATAAAGCTGTTAAATTTATATATTTAGATAATGGAATATAGTGGCCTTACCTAATTTAAGGGTCTTAGGTATATATAAGTGCTAGTTTAAGCTTAATTAGCAGTTATCTTAGTTTCGGTTAAATGATTGCTTTCGAGTAGTCTTACAGAAAAGGTTGTAATGGGTATATGTTTAAGTAGAGCTAGAACCTGTGCGTGTTTTATAAGACAATTAAGGTAATGGCGGCTTTTTAATATCGCTTATTTCGAGCAACTTATATTTGCCTAAGTTATATAGCGATAGTATTTTTATATAGTGCTTAACGGCGTTAGATTAGGTTGCTTATAGCCTACGATAGCTTTAACCTTAATAGACTAGTTTATATTAAGGCTAATAGCTTATTAAAAGCACCGGCGTAAATAAATTAGGTACGGCCTAATACTATAGCTATTAGCGTAAAATAGCGGCTTTTAACTATAGACGGGCTTATAAAAGATTAATAAATTATTATAAAAAGTTTTATATAGTAAAACTTATTATATTAATTTAAAAGATATATTATACCTTATCCTTCTCGGATATTTACTATTATTCTAGCTTAATAAGGGAACTTAAATAAATAAAATAGTTAATAGCTATTCTATTAATATTTATATTTATTAACTTATTAATAAATTTATTTAACTATATATTATTATAATAGTTATTTAATATTTAAATATTTTACTTTTTATTTTACCTTATATTTAAAAATAATATAAATTAATTAAAGCTATTTAGCTAGCTAATATAATAGTAAAATTAAACTTAATAATAAATATTTTAAAATTAATAATAAAAATATATACCTTTTTTAAGCTAGCGGTAAAATATTAAAAAAAAGTATTATATAAAAAGCCTTATATAAATAACTTTAAGGTAATAATATTAATATTAAAAGATCTTATAAATATAAGCTTAAAAGTAAGCTATATATCCTTTATTTTTTTTAAAATATTAATTTAATTTATATAAATAATTATATTATAAGAAATTTAATATTATTAAAAATTTATTAAACTTTTATTTATTAAAATACCTTTTTAAAAACTTTATTATAAAATTATATAAAACCTTTTTTTTTTAATATTTACTTTTAAAAATCTATTTTTATTACCCTTTAAAAGGTTATAAAAAATTATTTTATTTATTATTTAAATAGTAATATTTTATCTTACTTTTTATTTTACTTTTTATATTACTAATTATTTTAGCTATTAATACTACTATAATCTATATAAAATATATTACTATTATATTAAAGGATTTAAAGCTTATTAAGCAGCTTATTTCTATTATAAAAGGTTATTATAAAGGTATAATTTAAAGGTTAAAAACTTTTAAGTAAAGATAGGTATTATAACCCTTAGGCCTAGTTTAAAACTTTAAAAATCCTTTAACCGGTATTAAAAAAAAGAAATTTAAAACTTTATAGCTAAAGACTTTATAGCTAAAAACTTTATAACCGGAAACTTTATAGCTAAAGACTTTATAGCCTATAGGTTTTATATAGCTAGCAAATCTTAAAACTTTTAAGTTATTTATAAAACTTAATTTAAATTTTAATTTATATTAAGAGAATTAAAGCTTAATAGTATAGGGCAGAATAATATTAATTAAATTAAAATTAAAATTTATATAGAAATAAAAGATTATTAAAATTATATAATAATTAAAAATACCTAATTATAAGTAATTACTTATTAAATATTTAACTTAAATATTTAAGTCGGGTATTTAATAAATAATTATCTATAACTAAGTATTTCTTAAGCTTAAGCCTATTTTATTTCACTAATAAGCTTAATAAGTATAATATAATAAATAAAAATATAAAATTATTATAAACTTTATATTACGCTTTATAAAGTATATTAATAATTAAAGTATACGCTTTACTATATATAATACGTAATTAAAGCCTTTATTATATAAGCTAAAAGTTATATAACTTAATTAAAAGTAGTTAGCTATAATTAAGCTTTATTAATATAACCTATTTAGCTTTATCGATATAGCTTTTTCGGCTTAATAAATAGTTTAACTAAAATGCCTCTTTTAAATTAACTTATAGCTATTACCTTTTTAATAATAGTTTTAAATAATTAACTAATTAAATTTAATATAAATTAATTTACCCCCCTTATTATATATATATATAAAAAGTAAGCTAATTAATAAATATTAAAGTAATATATAATTTAAAGGCTTATTTTATAAAGTATATATTTAAATTTAATATATACTTTATAAAGTATAATATATAATATATTATAATATATTTAAGCTTATTATATTATATTAAAGGTTTATATATTATATTATATTTATATTAAAGCTAAAATATTTATATTTATATTTTATTAATAAACTTAATAAGTATAATATAATGGATTATAACTTTATTTAAAATAGTTATAAAGTTAAAGTTTTATTACACTTATAATAAAAGGGCTTAAACTTAAAATAAGCTTTTTATAATAAAGCTTAGCTTATTTAAACTTACTTAATATATAAAGATACTTTATATTAAAATATATTAATAGCTTAAATTTAAAAACTATTTAATTAAATTATAAGCTAATATATTTATAACTTAAATTTTAAATTTATTTAATTAAAATATAAAGTAAATAATTAAATAAAAATTAAGTTAGCTTATATATATTATTTATAATAATTATAATACTTATAATATAATTAAAGCTATTATTTCTATTAACTATTTTATTTTATTTTAAGTTTTTTTATAAAGTTAAAATATAATAAATACTTAAAAGAGATAAGGTATAATATATTTTTTAAAATTAATATAATAAGTTTTATTATATAAAACTTTTTATAATAATTTATAAATCTTTTATAAGCTTATTTATAATTAAAAGCCGCTATTTTACGCTAATAGTTATAATATTAAGCCGTATTTTATTTATTTATATTAATGCTTTTAATAAGCTATTAGCTTATTAAAGTTAAAGCTATTATAGGCTATAAGTAACTTAGTTTAATGCTATTAAACATTATATAAAAATATTATTATTATATAACTTAAATATAAGTTATTTAAAATAAATAATATTAAAAAGCCGCTATTACTTTAATTTTATAGGATATATATAGGTTTTAACTTTATTTAAATATATATTTATTATAACTTTATTTTATAAAATCACTTAAAAGTAATTATTTAGCTTATTAAAATTAAGATAATAGTTAAGCTTAAACTATTATTTATATATATTTAAAACCTTTAAATTAAGTAAAGCTATTATATTTTATTAATACTTTAAATATATAAATTTAATAGCTTTATTATAAATAATTATAAAAATAAACTTTATTTATAATAAATAAATCTTTATTTAAGTAAAAGGTTTTCTTATTTAAATAAAAGAGTATAAAGATAAAAATCTTTTTTTATTTAAATAAATTAGTATTAACTATTTTATTTATTTAAGTTCCCTTATTAAGCTAAAATAATAATAAGTATTTAAAAAGAATAAAGTATAATATATCTTTTAAATTAATATAATAGGTTTTACTATATAAAACTTTTTATAATAACTTATTAATCTGCTTTTATAAGCCTGTTTATAGTTAAAAGCCGCCATTCTGCGCTAATAGCCGTAGCGTTAGGTCGCGCCTAGTTTATTTACGCCGGTGCTATTAGCCCGTCGAGGTTAAAGCTATCGCGGGCCGCAAGCTGCCTTATATTAGCTGGAAGGGCGCAGCGTAGTGTAGTGTATATTCCACCGATTAGATAAGCAGACTAGTATAGGAAGTAGGTTAGTGTTTATAAAGAGGTGGGCCGCCTACTAACCTAGTTTAACGCCATTAAGCACTACTAATATATAAAAGTGCTATCGCTATATAATTTAGGCCTTTAAATATAAGTTATTTAAAATAAGCGATATTAAAAAGCCGCTATTGCCTTAACTATCTTATAATATATATATAAATTTTAGCTTTACTTTATAAACACACACCTATTATAACCTTATTCTATAAGATTACTCGAAAGTAATTATTTAGCTAAAACCGAGATAACTATTAATTAAGCTTAAACCACCACTTATATACGCTTAAAACCCTTAAATCTACTAAGCGAGTTTATAGCTACAATTAAAATAAATAGGTAAGGCCACTATATTTCATTATTTAAATATATAAATTTAATAGCTTTACTATAAATAGCTATAAAAATAAACTTTATTTATAATAAATAAATCTTTACTTAAATAAAAGATTTTTTTATTAAAGCGAAAAAGTATAAAGATAAAAACCTTTTCTTATCTTAATAAATCGATATATTTATTAGCACTTTAAAGATATATAAAATTTATTTAAAAGAAATAAAAAAGTTTATTATTTATAAAGTAAGAATTTATAATAAGCTAAAGGGAAATAAGCTAAAAGGAAATAAAGATATTAATTATTTAATATACTTTTTTAAAAAAGTTTACCTTTTATTTAAATAAATTAAAAAAATAAAGCCTAATTATAAAAATATAATATAGTTAAATAAAATTTAATTTAAAAAAAATATAATTATAGGTCTTTTAATTTTATATTTAAAAGGGAAATAAATTAATATATTTATTATTATTTTAAAGATATATAAAGTTTATTTCCTTTTAAATATAATGTTAATTACTTATAATTATATTTTTTTAAATTAAATTATATTTAACTATATTATATTTCTATAATTAAGCTTTATCTTTTTAATTTATTTAAATAAAACGTAAACCTTTTTAAAAAAAATATATTAAATAATTAAGCTTTCTTTTTTTATTTAACTTATTATTTATTTTTACTTTATAAGTAATAATCTTTTCTATTTCTTTAAAATAAACCTTATATATTTGTAAAGTAATAATAAATATATCGATTTATTTAAATAAAAAAGAGTTTTTATCTTTATACTTTTTTACTTTAATAAGAAAACCTTTTATTTAAATAAAGATTTACTTATTATAAATAAAGTTTATTTTTATAATTATTTATAATAAAGCTATTAAATTTATATATTTAAATATTATACTTAATAATAAAATATAATAGCGTTACCTATAATTTATTTTAATTATAGCTATAAACTTATTTAATAAATATATATAAATATTAATTTAAGCTTAACTATTATCTCGGTTTTATATAGTAAGCTAAATAATTACTTTTAATTAATTTTATAAAATAAAGTTATATTACTTAGTTTTATTAAATAAATATATATTTAAATAAAGCTATAACTTTTAAAGTAATAGCGGCCTTTTAATATTACTTATTTTAAGTAACTTATATTTATATATAGAAGGCTTAAGTTATATAGCAATAGCACTTTTATATAGTGCTTAACGGTATTAAACTAGCTTATAGCCTATAATAGCTTTAACCTTAATAGCACTAGCGTAAATAGGCGCGGCCTAATGCTATAATTATTAGTATAAAATAGCAGCTTTTAACTATAAATAGGCTTATAAAAGATTAATAAGTTACTATAAAAAGTTCTATATAATAAAACTTATTATATTAATCTTAAAAGATATATTATGCTTTATCCTTTTTAAATACTTATTATTATTCCAGCTTAATAAGGGAACTTAAATAAATAAAATAGTCGATAAATATAAATATAAATATAAATATAAAAATATAAATATATAAAGCTTAAAACTAAATAATAAATTATATAGAAAAGATATAGCCCTTTAAAATAGTGTATTTAATTTTCTTTAACTTAATTATATATTAAAGATAAAAATATTATTATTAAATAAAAAGAATTATTTTTAAGCTTAAGCTTTTAAGGCCGGGCCCGGCCGGCCTAGCTAGATAGCTTAATAGCTTCGAGCCTTATATTAATATTTATATTTTTAATATTAATTATTTTATTTATTTAAGTTTCTTTATTAAGCTAGAATAATAATAAGTATTTAAAAAGAATAAGGTATAATATATCTTTTAAAATTAATATAATAAGTTTTATTATATAAAACTTTTTATAATAATTTATTAATTTGCTTTTATAATAATTTATTAATCTACTTTTATAAGCTTATCTATAATTAAAAGCCGCTATTTTACGCTAATAGCTATAATATTAAGCCGCGCTTATTTATATTAATGCTTTTAATAAGCTATTAGCCTATTAAGGTTAAAGCTATTATAAGCTATAAGTAACCTAGTTTAATACTATTAAGCATTATATAAAAGTGCTATTACTATATAATTTAGGCCTTTAAATATAAGTTATTTAAAATAAACGATATTAAAAAGCTATTATTACCTTAACTATCTTATAAGATATATATAAGTTTTAGCTTTACTTTATAAATATATATTTATTTACTATAACCTTATTTCGTTATATTATAAAACTACTTGAAAGTAATTATTTAACTTATTATATAAAACCGAAATAATAGTTAAGCTTAAACCACCACTTATATATATTTAAAACCCACCACTTATATATACCTAAAACCTTTAAATTAATTAAGTAAAGTTATTATATTTCATTATTTAAATATATAAATTTAATAGCTTTATTATAAATAGCTATAAAAATAAACTTTAAATATAATAAGTAAATCTTTATTTAAATAAAAAGTTTTCTTATTAAAGTAAAGAAATATAAAAATAAAAACCTTTCTCTATTTAAGTAAATTAATATATTTATTATTACTTTAAAGATATATAAGATTTATTTTAAAGAAATAAAATAATTTATTATTTATAAATTAGGAATTAATAATAAGCCGAGAAAAAAATAAAAAGTTATAAATTTAATACGCTTTTTAAAAAAGGTTTACCTTTTATTTAAATAAATAAAGCTTAATTATAAAAACGTAATATAGTTAAATAAAATCTAGTTTAAAAAAATATAATTATAAGTCTTTTAACCTTATATTTAAAAGGGATAATTTTAAAATATATAATTTTAAAAATAATAAGTTTAAAGTTAGTTTTAAGTTTATATAATATAAAGTATTAATATTTTTAACTTTTTAAAAGCTTATAAATATAAGCTAATATAAATATAAAGTTTAAGAATAGTTATTAAAAGTAATATTTAAAGGTTAAGAGAATAATATAATATATAAAAATAGTAAATAATTAGCTTACACCTTTATTTTATTAAATAAAGGCTTTATATTACTTATTATTATATTATTCTAATAATATTAAAAGGATTAATAATAAAGAAAGATAGCTTAATAATATTAAAGTAATAATAATTTAAAGTAAATATCTTATATTAAGTTTAATATTATTTTTAGGTGTCTCCTCTTATAGCAACTATAGAAGAAACTTATCTACTTAGCTAGCACTACTTAAGTCTTTAAGTACTTTACTAAATAGTTTAGCATTTAAGTAGTCTCATTAAATAGACATAGAGACCACATGTATTTAAGTATCTAGTAAGAGGTAAATATTTACTTTAATTAACTTTTAAGTACCGAGGTACTAAGCACCGTTAATCTTTACTTATCACCTTATAGTTTATAAGCCCGCTATTACTAGCTCCACGCCGGTGTTAAGTCGGGTATATAATAGCTCCGGACTATACACTACTAATTAAACCGTATATACCCGTTAAGAGATACTAAGATATTAATATACTATATTTAATAATATATATTATATAAAAGTAATATTTTATATTATTATAATATAATATATAAATTTAATATAATATAACGATTTAATATAATATAACGATTTAATATAGTATATTAATTTAATATAATATATTAATTTAATATAATATATTAGCTAAATCGGGATAGTAGTAAAACTTAATTACGTAATATATTATATAGGGTAAGTTTTTACTTAGCTACATTAATTTATTTTAAGTTATATTTATTAATAATAAAATGCTAAATAATATATATATTATTACTATTAATTTTATAATTAAAATATAATATAGAATTTATTTTTATATACCTTATTATAAACTTATTTATTATATATTTAAGGGCTAGCTTATGCCCTTTAACTATAAATCCGTTATCTTTAATGTTATATTCGATATAATTTAATTTATATAGCAGTTAATAATATATTATTTATATAATATATTTATATAATTATTTTATTAAAGTAATAGGGTATATAGAATTATTATAGTTAAACCTTATATATTTAAATAGTATTTAAGCAGATTATTAATTAATTAAATATTAAAATAATATAGTTAAAAATAATACTTATTTTATAAACTTTACCTTTAATAAAAAATTAAAGGTATTATAAATATTTTATTATTATAGATGTTTATCCCTTATTAATAAACCAATTAAATAATAAAAGAAAAAGCTTTAATATTTAAAAACTACCTTAATAATCTATATTAATAATATAAATTAAAATAAATAATAAGAGAAGAAAGATAAATTAATAATAAATTATTATAAATAGCTTATTTAAGTAATAAATTTATTCTTTAATTAATAATATTATAAACTTTAAAAGTATATATAGATATTTATATAATAAGATAAAAATCGATATTAGGCCTATTAATTATATTTAAGGTTAGTAATATTATAAGATAAAGTATAAATTAAGGGTATTAAAAGGTTTTATTTAAGTTATAGTTATAATTAAAGCTAATATATATTCTAATTATTTTAAATAATATTAACTTTTTCTATATTTAATATATATAGCTTAGTTAATAGTATAGCGGTAATACCGATTACTATAATATTATCCTTAATTCTATTTATAATTTAAAGGCTAAGGATATAATTATAATAATTAAAGTAATAGATAAGCTATAATATAATAAAGATATATTAATTATATAAGTAATTAAAAAGAAAGATATGCTAAATATAGCTAAATAGCTAGTTATTACCGTTATATAAATATTAAATATAATCGCTTATATTAAAGGTAAAACGCTTATTTAATATAATAAGGGATCTATAATTTTATATTATTAATAACCTTTTATTTTATTAATAACTATTATTTAGCAATAAAGCTAACTTATAAGATACGTTACTTATTATATAATATACTATCTATTTTAAAGCTTTAACTAATTACCCTTTTAAGGTAATATAATAGCTTTAATATTAAGATAGTTAAGCTAGCCTATTATTTTTACCTATTTAAAAAAAAGAGGGTATAATAAAGGTATATACTTATTAATAAAACTAAACTTATATAATTATTAAATATATTGTTATAAAAATATAAAAAGGTATTAAAGCCTACTATAATTTATTATAAAAGTTAATCGGATATAATATCGAAATTTAAGCTTAATATTAAGGTTTATTAAAAAGCTAGAAAGCTGCTAACCTATATTAATTTAATAATATATTATATAGTATTTTATAATAGAAATAGCGTTAATTACCGTTAAATACTAATGCTGCTTATCGGCTAAATCGGTTATATTTACTATAAAATTATTTAATTTAAGGTTATCTTTAATAACGCTATAATTAATATATATTAAAACTTAATCGAATAAGTTTAAGTACTTTTAATAAAGATTAATTAGTTAAGCCGTTAAACTAGAGTTTAAATATTAAAATAAATTATAAAGAATAAAGTAAATTATTTTTTATATATTAACTTTTATTAATATAACCTTTTCGATATTAATATAATTAATATTATAAACTATAATTTTAAAAAGTTTATATAAAGAGATAGTTAATAAAATAAAAAGGTTAAGCGTAAAGTAAAGGAATACGGAATAAGCGGATAAGTTTTATTAAATTATATTAAACTACTTTAAAATAGCTTTAAGCTTTTAAGGCTATAAGCTTTTTAAGCCGCTACGCTTTTACTTATAATAGCTTTCTATACCTAAAAAGTATCTTAATATATTTACCGGTATAAATTCTTACCTATTAATATATTTAAGTTAATCGGAAAACTATACTTATTAATAAATACCTTTTAATAAACTTTAATATAAATATTTAAATATAAAGTGTTATTTATAAACTATATAGCTTTTAAGCTAATTCCGGTAACCTTATAATAATTAATAATAATAATATTAAAAGGATATTTTAAAATTATTAGGCTTATAGCTTATAATTAAGCTAAAGTTAAACCCTTTAAGCTAGCTATACTTATAGCTATAATTATAGATAATTAATTAAATATTATATAAGCTTTCTATATAATTTTTTAAATTTTCTTATAATCGGCCTTTAAGATACTTTAATTTATTAAAATAGAATTACTTTTAATAATAATAGTATATATCTTAACTACTATATTAACTATACTATTTATCTTAAAGTATTTAATAATAAAGTTATTAATAAAAAGCTTTTTTATATATCTCTCTTATAGCTAATATCGTAAAAACGGGGGTATTATAATAGATTATATAGCGTACTTTAATAATAAGTAGCTACTTAAATAATATAAAGGTAATTAAAGTTACTTTATATTAAGGGGAAACTTTTAAATATAAAAAGTAAGCGTATATTCCTTTTAAGCCTTAAGTTTAAAAATACTATCCTTTAAAAGGATATATATAAGGTTAATTAAACTATTATATTTTAAGTATATTATATTTATTAGCTAAGTTATAATAAAATTAAAAGCTAAAAAGATAAGTTATAAAGGTAGCTATAAATTATTAATACCTTATTAAACTTTAAAGCTATTCTTAATATTTTAAGTAGAAAAGTTAGCTATTATAATTTATATTAAAGTTACCTAATTATAAAAATAACTATAAGTAATAATATTAAAATTTAAAAGGACTTTTAAATTAATAGCTAGCTAACCCTTAAGTATATAATAGCACCGGTAAAACTTATAAGCTTTTAAGCCTTTAAAACCGAAGGTTTCTACCTAAGCTAATATATTATCTATAAAGTATATTATTTATATATATATCTAGGTTAATATACTATTAATCTTTATAATTAATCCTTTATTTAAATATTATATTAATTTTAAAATATAAATAATATCTCCGGTATTTAATCTATATAGTTTAAATATAAGTAGTAAAATATTTTAAGGTTAAAATCTCTTATAAGCGTTTAAATTAATAAGCGTTAAATATATTATTAATAGAAATCGATATATATTATAATAAATACCGATATTATCGATAAATATAAAAAAAGCTATATTAATAATTAAGTACTATTTATATAATTCTTTCTACTACTTTTAATTACTATTAAATATATTATTAAGGTATAAAAAGTAATTATTCTTAACTTTAATAATATTCTAATAATCCTTTTAAAAAAAGTAGCTAAACTTCTCTAGCTTTAATTTAGCTTAAATAAAATAGGTATAGTAAATCGAAATAAGCTTACTATCGATAAATATATACTATATTTAATAGTATTAGTTTTAGTTTTATATTAAAATACTTAAAGCCTTTTTATATTTCTTATAAGGCTATTTAAGCTTATTAGTTTTAAAGATTTATAAAACTTAGCTTTATATAAGGTTTTTATAAGTTTTACTAAATAGCTTATTAAGATAAATATTAATAAAATTAAAAATATTAGATTTATAAATAAGGGTTAGAATAAAGTTAAATATAAGCTTATTTATAGCTATTACTAAAACGGCTATTATTTTATTAAATAATCGGTAATCGGGATATAAAGCCTTTTAAATCTATAGTATTAAGCTATTTACTAGAAATTTAAATATTAAACTGCTTTTATACTTTTTAATTTTAAACCTAAAAATATAACTAATATAAAGGTCCCCTATATTAAAGCTATTATTATTAATTATATAATAATAGTATACTTTATTTATATAACGGTAATAAATAAAGTTTAAAAAGAGAATAATTATAAATAAATTAAGCTTATTATCGATTTAAATATAGGGATATATACCTTTTAATATATAAATAAATAAGGCTTAAATATATAACTAGAATAGATTTATTAACTTATTAACGAAATAGGCTAAACCCTAATATATAATATAAAAGATATTAAAAGTAATAAGGTTTTTAAAGATAAAAATTAGGTTAAAAAATATTAACTTTATATTTAAGTTAAGCAGCTTATTATTAAATATAATTAGCTTTACTTTAGCTTTTTTACTTTTCTTATTTTTAGCTTCTTTATTAGCAGCTTTAAACTTTACTTTATATATCTTAAACTTAATATATTTCTTTAACTTAAGATTTAATAGTAAAGTAAGTATTTTAAAGATATTAAGGGAAATATTAACCTTTTTTATATATATAAACGGTAAGCGCTTTTAAAACTAATTATATAATATTATAAGTTATATAAGTAGGGCTATAATATTTTATAGGTAATTACTATTACTATCTTTAAAAATATAGAGAATTTAATATAGTTATTTATAACCCTTTCTATTTAAGCCCTTAAGCTTTATATATATTATTATTATTATTTTAAAGTCGGATATTTTAATAAACTAGCTATAATAGAATAATATTAGTTATAAAGGATTATTAAAGTTAAAGTTTATTATAGCTTATACTATATTAAGCTTAATAAAGCTATTAAAACTAATAAGTAAAATAAATTAAAATAATCTTATAAGGGGTATTAAAGTATCGGCTTAATTAAAAAAAATAAACTTTAGCTTAAGCTTAAATATTATATTCTCTTTATACTTTATAACGTTATAAATATTTTCGGAATTTTAAGCTATCTTTTTAGTAACAGCTTTAACTATAGCTTTTATATTTTATTATAGCTTTATAATATTAATTCTATTTAAGAAATAATATTAGCGGAAATCTAAATAATAAACCTAGGGTATAATAGTTATTAGTTTTAAATATATATTATTAGATTTATCGAAATTAAAGTTAAACTCTTAAGGGTTTTAAGGGTTATTAATATTTATAACTTTTTAACCGTTTATAGGCTTCTTTATTACGCTATTATTAAAGATATTAGTACTTATAAATATATTACCATTATTATTAATTTCCTAAATAATTAGAAGTTATAATAGTTTACCTTTATTACCTTTATCTAGCATATCGATATATATTTACTTAAAGATTCTTTATTAGTATAAGCTTAAACCGTCCTAAGGATTAATAAATAGCTAAAAGCTAATACCCTTCTTTTTAAATATTTTAATACAGTAATAGGGCTTATAAGCTCTTTAAAGGTATAATTATAAATAAAAAACTTATTTTAAAAAAAATAAAAGCTTTATAGAAATTTAAAAGATATAAAGAAAGTAATAAAAAAAAGAGTAAAAAAAGAGGTAATATTAATAAAATAGAAAGCTTAAGGTTTTAAATATAATAATTTAAAAAGATATTTAAAAGTAATAACCTTTTCTATTTACTTTAATATTATAAATAAGGTATATTAATAATATTAACTTTTATTACTTTATATTAAAATATATTTATTACCTTAAAACTTATATAAATTATTTACTATATCTTATAAATTAATATTTAAATCTATTAACTTCTTACCTTTAAACCTAGCTTTATTTCTTTTCTCCTTTAATATTAACCTATACCTTAAAATTATAATTTTTTATTTTTATTACCCTTTACTTTCCCCCCCCTTTAAATATTATTATAAATATTCTTTTAAAAAGCTATTTTAATATTTTAGCTTTTTATAAGATATCTTTTAATAACCCTTTTAATAATAATAAGCTATTATAGCCCTTATATAAGGATAACTATAACTTTATTATCTAGCTTTAATTAAAAACTTAACCTATTAGTTTTAACCTTTACCCCTTAATAGGCTAACTATAAATTATCTTATATAGCTCTCTTTTTATAGCTTTTACGGTATATACCGGGTTATTTATAATTAACTAATATATTTATCCTTTTAGTTTATAAGTAAATCCCTTTTTTTTTACTTTTACTATTATTACGGAAAAATAAAAGGTTTAACTTTTAAACTCTTTTTTTATAAACCCTCTTTATTAATAGTTTTCCATTATAATAATAGCGCTTTTATTAAAAAGGCTTAAATTTATAATCTACTATTAATACCGAATCTTAACGCTTTTAATTAAGCCTTATTAATATCTTATATTAAAGCAGTTAAATCTTTATTATAAATCTTAAGTTATATAATAGCGGTAGCTTAATAATTATTAATAAGAATAAGAAAGGTTAATATTTTAAAATTATTTACTTTTTTACCTTTTTATTAATTAAATATAAAAATAATATAATTTACCTTTAAAAACCCTATTAAATTTATTATAAGTATTAAAATAACCTTATACTATTAAGCATTAAAAAGTAAGCTATTATAGTTAAAAAACTTAATTAATTTAGCTAAAAGGTTTTCTTTATTTATAATACTATAAAATATATATCTATTATAATTAAAAACCTATTCCTTAATATTAATATATAAACTAATACCTTTTAAAAGCTATATTAAAAGTATAATATTAATATATTTTAAAACTTAAGATAAAGGATTATATAAAAAGATATATATATAAGTTCCTTTTTTTATTATTTATCCCTTATTATTCTATTAGTTTAAATATAGATTTTAACTATAAGTAACCCTAGCTACTTTATATAAAATAAGGTTAAAACTTTTTTAACTATTTCTATATTAACTTTAAGCATTATCCTATTAATAGCTTTAATTTAAGCTATATTTAATACTAAATCTATAATTAAATTAATAAAGCTATTTATATATACGTTTAAGCAGCTATCTCTAATATTATTTTTTATATTAAAAACTTTAAAAATAATAATTTACTTTAATTCTAATACCTTAAAATAATTACTACTAGCCTTTTATAAAAGATTAGTTTTATTATTATTATTAAATAAAAGATAAACCCTAGCATTAAATAGGCTAAGTATAATATTAAGTAAAATATAGCTAGCTATAATTATAAAGCCGCTTATAACTTTTTTAAATTATAAAGTATAAACCCTTATTTTTATAATATTAAGATAGATATATTTTAATATATTACCTTTATTAATAAAAATACTATATTTACCCCTAGCTTAATATTAAAGCAATATACCGAAAACCTATAGGCTTAAAATGCTTTTATTAATAAGTTACCCCCTCTCTTACCGCCTTATAAAGCCCTTCGCTATAGCAGCCCTTATATAAACCCCTTTATATTCCCCGGCCTAGCTAGCTATAAATCCCTATTCTCTTTAAGCAGCCGGCCCTACTATAAGTTACCCCTTTAATAAAGTATTTCTATTACTTAAAGTTTTAATATTAATATTAATAATATTTAGAAATTATAAATAAACCCTTAATTATTTAATTAAAATATTTAAAGTTTTAAAGGCTTATTCGATATATATAATAGCTTAACGCCCTATACTATTAAAAGTATAAACCTTTAAAAGGCTTTCTTTTATAAATCTTAAAAGGTATAAGCTATATAACTTAAACGAGAAAACTATAATTTTTTTATATAATATAAAATAGAAATATAGGAATAATATAATTAGAAAATATAAGCCGAAATTATTTATCTATAAAGCTAATATTAATCGTTATAACACTTATTTTAGCCTCCCTTTTAATTTAGCTATTAAAGCTAAATTTAAAATTAAAGTAATTATTCTTATACCGGCAATATACGCTTTTTATTATTATCTCTTATAATAAAGCCTCTTTTACCCTTTTTATTAAATATTTATTATAGCTTATAAGCTTTAAGTTATATTTATCGGCCTAATAATAACTTATTACTTTTTTAAGCTAGCTCCGCCCTTAATAACCTTAAGCTAAATAAGGGTTTTTATTAAGGCTTTAAGGCCGGCGGTTAAAATAACCTTAATAGCTTAAAGCTAAATACCGGCTTATCTTAAATACGTTAAAGGGAAAATATATACCTATTAATACTATTTTAAATATAATAAGCCGCTATAAGTATATATTTTAAAACCAAAGGGTAATAGGCTAGCTTTTTTATAAAATAATATAAATCCGGAAACTTTATAATACTTATTATATCCTTAATTATTTAAAGCATTTTTTATTAAAAGCTATATAGCGGCTTAGCTATTAATCTTTTAAACCTAACTAAAGAATTAAAATTTATATATATATTTAATTATAAATACTAGCCCCTTATTATTTTAGCTAATAAATAAAAGTTTAATTATCGGATAAAAGATTATAACCGCTATTATAAAATAAAAAAATATATTAATTTACTAAAGCTAAAATTTAGCTATAATTATAATACTAAAGGCTTATTTTAATCTTAAACCTATAATAATACTTAAAAGATTAAAATTATAAGTGTTAAGCTTTTAAATTTAAATTTAAATAATAACTATAAATATATATAAAGTTCTTTTATATAAGCTATTAACTACTTAAACTTATACTATATATTATATAAATAGCTTTTTTATTTATATTATTAAAAAAGCTTATTAATATTATTTCTAATCGGTAAAAAAAAAAGGTTTAATAATATAATAATTTTTTATTAATAAAGGTTAAAATATAATAAAAAGGGCTATAATTTATAAAGGCTTTATTATATTTATTTAATTAAAAGAAAATATAAAATATATAGTTTATATTATATAATCTATATTAAAATAGCTAATATTTATAAATTAAATAATAAAATATTTAAAAATTAATTATATTTTAATATTTTTTAAAAATAATAACTTATAAAAATTTTCTTTTAAGTTTATAAGGTAACTTTTTAAGGTTAATAATATTTAGCTAACGCTATATTATATCTATAGGTATAAAGAGTTAATTATATAACCTTATAACTATATTTTACCCTTTTAAGCTAATATATTATATTAATTTAATATACTATATTAATCTAATATATTATATTAATTTAATATATTATATAGCGCCTTATATATTATATAAGGCTAAATATATTATATTTATCCTTTAATATCCTTTAAGGGTATATAAAAGAACGCTTTTTATTATATATCAAGGTTATATTAATTTAGTTATTATTTAGTAAGATAAATAAGCTTTAATTCTCCGGAGTATAATTAAAATATAAAAAATATCCCTTATACGCTAATAAATAATAAAGTATTTAACTTAGGCTTATCTTAAATATATTAAAGGGAAAATATATACCTATTAATATTATTTTAAATATAATAAGCCGCTATAAGTATATATTTTAAAATTAAAGGGTAATAGGCTAGCTTTTTTATAAAATAATATAAATCTGGAAACTTTATAATACTTATTATATCCTTAATTATTTAAAGTATTTTTTATTAAAAGCTATATAGCAGCTTAGCTATTAATCCTTTAAACCTAACTAAAAAATTAAAATTTATATATATATTTAATTATAAATACCGGCCCCTTATTATTTTAGCTAATAAATAAAAGTTTAATTATTAGATAAAAGATTATAACCGCCGTTATAAAATAAAAAAATATATTAATTTATTAAAGCTAGAATTTAGCTATAATTATAATACCGAAGGCTTATCTTAATCTTAAATTTATAATAATACTTAAAAGATTAAAATTATAAGTATTAAGCTTTTAAATTTAAATTTAAATAATAACTATAAATATATATAAAATCTCTTTATATAAGCTATTAACTATTTAAACTTATATTGTATATTATATAAATAGCTTCTTTATTTATATTATTAAAAAAGCTTATTAATATTATTTTTAATTAATAAAAAAAAAGGGTTTAATAATATAATAATTTTTTATTAATAAAGGTTAAAATATAATAAAAAGGGCTATAATTTATAAAGGCTTTATTATATTTATTTAACTAAAAAGAAATATAAAATATATAGTTTATATTATATAACCTATATTAAAATAGCTAATACTTATAAATTAAGTAATAAAATATTTAAAAATTAATTATATTTTAATATTCTTTAAAAATAATAACTTATAAAAATTTCCTTTTAAATTTATAAGGTAACTTTTTAAGGTTAATAATATTTAGCTAACGCTATATTATATCTATAGGTATAAAGAGTTAATTATATAATTCTATAACTATATTTTACCCTTTTAAGTTAATATACTATATTAATTTAATATATTATATTAATCTAATATATTATATTAATTTAATATGCTATATAACGCCCTATATACTATATAAGGCTAAATATATTATATTTATCCTTTAATATCCTTTAAGGGTATATAAAAGAACGCCTTTTATTATATATTAAGGTTATATTAACTTAGCTATTATCTAGTAAGATAAATAAGCTTTAATTCTCCGGAGCATAATTAAAGTATAAAAAATATCCCTTATACGCTAATAAATAGTAAAGTATTTAACTATAAAGTATTAAGATATTATATATTTATAGAAGGAAGATATTATTAACTAAGGGCTTATTTATTTCGATATTAATAATAGGTACCCCGCTAACCTGTTAGGGGCACCCTCTCTCTTATCGAGACCCCTAACTCATAAGACCTAGAAGATCTCGCCGATATTCGAGAATGGGGCGTACCCTTGACCTTGTACGGCCCAGTAGCCGGCCTCAGCATTGGTACCAGCCAACGGGACGGTCCATGTGTACGTGTACCCACTCTGGGATTGTTGCACGACACCGATAGGGTTCCATGTCCAGTCCGCATTAGCGGAAGAACTGGTAGTCCACGAGCCGGTATATTCGTAAAGGCTGCAGTAAAAGTCATTGCCTTCGACGAGGTAGCTGAAAACTCCCAAAGGCCCCTGGGGTGACTCGAGACTTCCCATCCTAATGGGCCACCCTTTGCGCTCAGAACCGGAAAGTTTGCCGCCGAGAAATAGCCGCACAAATGCGTATGGGACCAGGACATCGACTTTGAAGGTAGCGGTGTCGCCATCCAGGGTGTATCCAAAATTGGTCATTGTACCGCTAAGCGAGAGGCTTTTCGTGCTCGCCGAGATCAGCCGGGAGCTGCCTCTACTGCCTGAAGCCAACCTCGTCCGTACCTCAAAGCTCAGACCGGAGGATCCAGGCTGGATCATGCCAATAGTAGCCCGGGTTAATGACGCTGGCAATTCCAGTATCAGTGCGCCGTCTTGATAAACCGCGTAGCCAAGAGCATTCCCGACTGGCGACCAGGTTAGGGTGACGGAGCTATAGTCCGAAAAGGAGACGGCCGCGTCGCTTGGAAGACCAGCAACGTAGTCGCCAGTAGCTTTGGCCGGGTCAGCGATGAGAGGCTTGCCACCTGGGACAGCGGCCATGAATGTTGTCATATACGCATCGTTGGGCAGGTTATCGTATGGGTTCGGGTTGTCGTCGTCGGTTATCTCGACAAGACCCGCATGGCGGGATTTGGCGAGAGCAGCGACCTCCTCAATCTTATCCTGCGGGACCCTATAGATGATATGCCAGAGCTTTCGAGGGTCTTTTGGCGTCCAGTCATTCGGCACATAGCTGTTCTGGTAGGCCTCATAGCTATTCTCGAACGTCATCAGCGCATCCATGGTGTCTTCGTAACAAGAGGCTATCGGCGAGCCCGGGTTTAGTACGGTGAATGCGCCGGGGTGTTTTCGCTTCGTGTAGTTGTTGATGTATGCGTATAGGTCTGAGTAGATGTTGCCGGGACCACATTCGGGCCAGCCTTCATCGAAGAAGATACCGCCGATACTAGAACCATACAGCTTGTACCACTTATCGATGTCTTGTTCGATCTGGGAGGCCCAGTCGCCCAAGTCATTCGAACCAAGTCGAGTTGTAAACCTTTGTTGACTGACGCCAAGGTACCCCGTCCGAACATAGCCGATGATCTTCTTGCCTGAGCTCGCGGCTTGATCAATCACCGACTTCCAGGCGTCCTCCACAATATAGTCTGGGCCGTTCAAAACATTCGCAACTAACACGCTAACCTTCCCGGTGTCGTATGTCAAAAGACGTGCCCACGCAGCTGGGTCTCCGAGGGGGTTAATGTACGATGCAATGGCGATCTGCGGACCTGCATTCTGCGGATCTGGATCCTGCGTATCTGACTTCCAGGAATCGTATTGATCCAGATATTCCGAGGGGAATGACGAGGCGGGCGCAAATCCATCACCGAGAGTCACCGTGGCGTCAGTGGTGAAGTCTTCGTCCAGACTGCATGCGTCGTCCGCCTGCCAAGACAAGGCGTCCACCGCAGCAGAATTGATGATGGTGGCTGTCCCGTCATCTCCAAAGGCCCATAGATCGCCAATGACGACTTCATCCCCGTCGTTTCCTGGCGTCTCAAGCCTGTCGGGCGGCGAAGGCGCGAGAGGAAGGTGAGGGTAAATGTTTCCCAGCGCCTTTTGCACGTACCTCGCCATGGCGTAGAGTGCGAGGTTGTCGGAATTTTGTACCACCCAGTCGCCCGTCTCCTTTCCGAATCGCGAAAGTGCTTTTACGAGCTGAGGCCCGTAGGCCTTATACATCTTCCAATTGATGTACCCCTTGTTATCTCCGCTGGGTTTTGATTTCACCCAGAGCCGCACGTCCGTGACATGTCTATTGGAGCCATATTGTCCGGCTTTAGAGACCCAGTCGATGTGAAGGAGCTCGTGAATCCAAGTTCGCGCTGCCGCTCAGTCATCAGTATATAGGTACCCAACATTTCCAACTACATAGAGGAACCCAAACAAATACAAATAGTCGATATAGGTAGCCAGCAAGGTAGAAGAGGCTGAAAACCGAACGGCAAGGTAAAGCTCACCTTTATTGGGAGTATAGTTGCGCAAATCGAGCCACCATTCTTCTCCCATGCTCTTGTCACCGCCGTTCTTCATCATGACATCTAGATCCATAGATGCAAAGTATAGCGGGCAAAAGTTGATGCGAGCAATACCGCTGCTCGGGTCGTTGTTGGTGGTGTACGCGTGGACCGTACTTCCTCCGCCACAGGGGCATTTGTTGCTGGGATCATCGCAGCGAACGTGAAGTTTCCAGTCGAACGGGGTCGTGATGTAGCCAGGCTGAATCGTAGCCAGGTTTCGGTAAATACGTGCAACAACGCCAGTGTTAGCGTGTCTTTTCTCTTCAATATCTCTGGCAGGGAAACAATTTGCAGTGGACTTGTGGTTACATATCTTTAATGGCGCCTTGTTGGTTCTGATTTAGGCCTGGTGGTCCTAGGAACTCCACCGCCGAAGCCTCGTTGAAGTTGATCGAGTTCGCTTCCTTGTAGAGTAGGTTCATGATCTTCCATGACTGCTGCCAGCCCGCGTAGATCATCTGACGTTCAAGAGCGTCGCATCCGTTCCAGTTCACCAGTTTAGTGGCTAGATCGGTCACATTTCCGTCGAAAGTAGACATGTCGTACCCGCTGATGGACAGGGCGGCGGTGAAGTCCTCCACTGCTTGCGCGACGCTGATCTCATCTGCGCGCCCATCGAGTGACTTTTTAGGCCGGCTCTCCCCGTTCTCATAGGTGGCGTCAGTCGGGTGCTGTGGCAGAGCCGCTGCGACACCAAGCAATCCATGCAGGCTGGTAGCAAAGAGGGCCCAGGATGCCTTCATGGTGTTGAGCGCGAAGACGGCGAATTCACGTAAATATATTAGGGAATGACAGAAACCAGAGTGTGGCCAGCTCCAAGCCATTGACGGAGACATGTGCGGACTGCTGTGGAATATATGTATCTATCTCTCGACCTAGATATGTGCTCTGCCGCAACGCTGTGTCTCTTGGTGCCAGTGGACCCTCTAGGGACAGCTGACAGCCTCGGATTATGCCGAGGGCCTCGCCAGGATGATGGCTCTCGACGAAAGCTTTCGCTTCGTCTGGTACATTTAGGAGACAAAAGTCCCGCCACACTCCGCACCAGATTTGCACCCGCTGAATCACATACTTCACTCAACGTTTACAACCCACGAGAATTTCCTTTTGTTTAGTGACCTATATCAATCGATTTAGAATTCAACGCTCTATCTGATGATATGGATATCACATCCCCTGACATCAGTTTCCTGTTCCCATGTCACACACTTTGTCGTGTGCAGGCACCCCTGCCCCGGGGGGGACTGACGGAGATCCCGCAGAATGTGATCTAGCCGGCAACCGCTAACAACCAACCGCAAAATCCTATTGCAATAGAAAGGATCCTGGCTGGCCTGTTCCTCACACCATAGCGCTTCGTATGGAGGATGTGCTCGTTATTTTGAGGGCCAACCGACATCTTGTTGGCGCTAGAGATCAATCCTTCAGGACTCGGAGCGGGACGCTGAAAAAACGACCTATCGTAATACAGAGCATTTCAGTCGGGGAAACAATTGTCCGCCCCGCCTTCTCTAGTCTCAGGCTCTTTGCCTTAGGTACACTAAAGGCATCAGGTTATCCGGCTCTGGATTTTTCGCTTCCACCAGACCACACTCCACTGAGAACACTAAGCCAAGGATTTCACGTGGCGACGGCGGAAGACCCTTACTGGGAAGAATATGAACCTTTCTACGGCATTCGCCCTTACAGCCTTCGTCGCTTTAAGCAAAGTTATGGGAGTTACAACATCATCATCCACCTACGGTACAATGGACTCCGGCGAGCTGTACCCTCAAGACTACGAAGATTGTACGGGGCCCATGGTGGAAGTCTTCGAAAAGTCTACGTACCGGACCGAATTTACGGCCGGCTCTTTGACCGCCGTTCGCGGCTGGCCGAGCACCGGCGGCTTCTACATCCTGAGCTGCGACGGAGTCGAGCTCGAGTTCCTCGGCCTCGACCGCTTCGAGCCGACGCCACGGTCCCAGGATCCCGCGGAGGAGGATGCATTCTGCGCCAAGATGCGCAGGCTCGGGCCAAGTTGGTACCGTAACCTAGAGGCAGAAGCCGCCGAGAGTCTCGGGGAGGAGTATCAAACCGACCACATGGTGAAGGCCTTTGGCTGGCCGGCCGATGGGGGCGTCTGGGCCCTGAAGATGCCAGAACTGGACTCTTATATGAAGGGCATGTCAAGAATCCGAAATGCCTTTAGTATGGATGAAAGGTGTCGTCAGATTGAGAAGCTGGGTGGTGTATTTTACAGTAACCCGGCCGAATGCCCGGACCTAAACTTGTTATAAAAGCAGCTGCCATTCCCTCCGAGCCTCTGAACTGGAGTTAATGGAAATGGAGTCTGTACTGCAAGAAACTGGCTTATTCAATATACGACGCTTCCTTGAGCAACTTGTCTCGTGTCTGTAGCATAACTCGTATTTCTCCGTGCTGGTCTCGCAGAGGCGGGGTGCCTCGCGAAACTGCGCGACTCGTTGGACGTGGTCGGGGCTCAGCATGAGGGTCTCGTCGTCAATTTCGTTGGTGGCGCTTTCATCGGGCGGCGGGGAGTGGTCGGGAGCACTCGGGCACGGGGCGGGCGGGTGCGCCGTGTCGCATTCAGCCGTGGTTTTGAGAGAGCGATGCTGTGGAACCGTGGTGGTCGTGAGTGCGCTGGAGAAGGAAAGGGGCCTACTTAGAGAGAGGCGAGACACTCCACTCAGGAGGTGGAAAGTCCAGGTCTACACCACCACAGGAGAGGCAGAACCTATGAACCTCACTGTGTGTCAGTGTTACTGTGCCCTTTGTTGTATGATGCCCGGTAAGGGATATGGTTTCAGTGACAACACCATGTTATCGGTCATTCTAGACTCGGCCGTATATAAAGACAATCTCTCCACATATCTACATCTTTCCACCACCATTAATATAAATTAGGAGTATAATACTCTCTCTAGTAGTGTACCTATGTTTCTTATAGAATGGGGCTACTTCCACGGTACTTTTTAAGTATAATAGTAAGCTACTTACCTTAGACTACTATATACCCTACTATATTAACAAGTTACTAGCACTATAATAGCTATAAGCAGGGTTAGTACTAATGAAAGTTAGACCTTTAGACTACTTAATTAGTCTCTAAATTATTAAATATCTTTAACTAGCTTTAGGATATATAACATCGCTTCTGGAGGAACGATAGGTACTGTCGGCGAGAACCAGCTTGGCCTGCTGGCAGAACTGGTCACGCATCACATGGCAAATGCAATAACACAAGACCTATTCATGCGCCTGGTTCACAAAGGAAGAAATGTCAAAGTTCGAATAATGTGTCTAAGGGTTCTTGTCCTCACTTTTCGAACTGTGTATCGATGGAGCTGTGTTTTCCGCAGTTTTCCCCAAAGGGTCTTATTGGACGAGGAGTTGGCTAGGCAGTGTCAGGACTGATTTCCTGAAATTCCTACAAGAGTACGAAGCGCAGGCCCCGGGCAGATTTTCGCAAGCATTGCTAGAAGCTGTGGACCGGGCTCTGGAGACAGATGCTGCTGACTTGACGGAAGTGGCTGGATTCTTTGGCGGTGCGAAGGAGACTGGGGACAGCTCAAGCTCAATTAGCTGGGTTGAGTCGGATTAGGTAGACTAAGTAATCTTATTGTCTCGAATATTTTCATGTCTGTTGCCTGGCTCTCGACTTTGCTCGATTTTATCACCAACCAAGCAACACCAAATTCCATGATTTATGATCCGATACGGACTTTTGATTCAATCAAAACTCAGAACGGCGATTGGCCCTTGCACAACTTACAAGAAGATGTTTTCGTCAATTGTACGGTTAACAGCTTTGCCATCACATCAAGTTCCCATCCTTCTTTCACCACGACCTCTTCTCATAAGCACGCTTACCACAGTAAATCATTCTCCCCTGTTAATTTTGTAAGTTATGAGAGCCTCGGAGCATCCTCGACACTTGTGGGCCAATCTGGCCGGAAGTGTATTAAAGGGCATGTGCTTCGGAAGAGCCTTCACAATCCCGAGCTCGACATCTACCGGGCAGAATACGTCTGGTACACCCGAGTCCAGTCTCCCGAACCAAGCCTTTAGTCTGATCAGCTTCAATCAGGTGCGAAGGGAAGTCATTTGTTGTCAAGCAAATGTCTCAACCCTTCTTTCAGCTCTCTCAAGAGCTTAAACAGGAATCTCCCGGCTCCCATCGCCTTCGATTGCATGTCGATTTCAATGAAGAATGTACTCGAACCTTCGAGTACTTCGAAGACACATTTTTTGGCCTGATAAATGAGCACCCGGATTTTCATCTGTCCGAAATTAAAACAATTCTTCGACGCACCGGAGAGTCTGTGAAGGAACTCCACCAACAATTGGATTCACATAGGTACTTTGCTCGTGCCACACCTGCATACAACTCCATGACAAGTTTCAAGAACTAAATCTGCACGCCTTTTGTAGACATAAAACCTAACGACATCTTGGTTGACTGGACCTTGGACTCAAATAGCGACCCGAAAGTTACCAAGGTGGCTTCAGGTGACTTCGACATTGCTTTGAAACTCAGTCACGAACGGCCGCTTCGAGCGCCACATGCGGTAGGCAATGTCCTGTGGCGAAGCCCAGAAGGGCAGAGCGGTAAGGGCATCGCTAAACCATCGGATGTGTATTCGTTTGGACGGGTGGTAAGCAAATCTAAGAATTTTCTTCGAATTAGCCAAAAACTTTAGTTGACAACCCTTTTCTCCAGTGGATTCATGGCATTGGAGGGGGCCCAATGTTGATACCGGATGATGACACAATCGAACCCCTGATAGTGAGTGGAGTGCCTGTTGAACAGGAAGTTTTAGTCCGACACTTCCTCTACTTCGGACCACTCCCGGATGGGCTGCTGAGGCATGTTGGGGACGAGACTTGGGATACCTTTTTCAGAGCGGCATCTGAGATTGCTGAATCAGAAGCCGTGGATGATCCGAATGACAGATTCCCAAGGTGGCCAGAGGATATTGCGCCACATCTGAGCTCCGAAGCCAAGGACATAATATCTAGAATGACGAACCTAGACCCTGCTAAAAGAGTCACGATTGAAGAGGTCTTGGAGCATCCGTGCGGTAAATGATAATCTAGGTCATCTGACTAGATTTGAAGGATTCTCCGTAAATGTTGTATAAAATGTAACCAGAAGATTCTTCTGCATACTATTGTCCTTTTGTGATGTAAACCTATTGCTTTACAAACGAGGTCTCACCAATCAGAGAATGCATCAATCGATCGACAGCCCAATCCCACTGGAAAGAAGATCGAGGACGATCTCGACTGCCTCGTTCTAGATCTTCGGTACCCTCTCCGGTGCTGCTCATATATACCTGCAGTCAGCTCAGGCTAACGACATACTTCTCTGATCTCAGGGTAAAAGTTCTACAGTCTCTGGCTCTATCTGTGACCGGTATTTACTTGTAGTATGGCAGCGCTGTGTTCCCAATCTTGAATTCCGACACAGTATGCATCGAGACGCCTATCGGCCCTTCTGACGTATAGAGCCCAGCCGACATCGTCATCCTGTGCTCTAGATCTCGGGTCATGCATGATGCATTGCGGGAGTGAGCATGCATGGCCAGGTGTGTGATTATTTTTAGATGCTGCATTTGCATTGTAAGAATTACGACAAGTTTTCAGGCATCCTTTCTCAGGAAATAGAGCAAGGTCTTTTCTTCCTTACGTATTCCCGGCAATAACAAGCAACTTTGAGACATGTCACTGTCGAGGAAATGCAGGGGACATGCGTCGACAGCCAATTATTAGACACATGGATGGGATCAATACTTTTGATAGGTTCAACGGTATCCACAGATCAGATACCCAGATAGTCTACCTACTTCTTGGTAGACTGAACAGGGGACAGCAGGACCTTATTACGCAAGCTCCGAGGGGAAATGCAACCTTGGAAGCTGGTAGGCTGGCAAGGAAGGGATAGCTACCCATGTATAAAAGCCAGCTTGCCAAGACTCACTTTTCCCTTCTCGTGCCCCCTGTCCTCCATTCACCTTATTACGAACCGCTGTAGAGCTATCTAATTATTTACCCGTCCCAACCTCAGTAAACAAGACAACCTCCACGATGCCAATTTCGAACTACGGCCTGTGGAAGTGCACGCCCTCCAGCTGGAATGGCGAAGGTTGATGCTCCTACACGTCGAAAAGGGCGGCCCAAGTACCCGCTGCAATCGTTGTGCTGACTTCAATCCTAGCCAGTAGCACACACGGGCACCTTGAGTTCACCGATGGCACCACCGGCAACAAGACCTACGAGGCAGACGTCAACATCTCGTCCTCGGGCAGCGACACGCGCCTCGTCTACTGGTTTGTTTCCAACTTCAACCCCAAGCAGCCCGCCACCGCCAAGCTCTCTGCCCTGGCCAAGGGCTTCTCCGCGCAGCAGGGCAGCTCGTCCCTCGCGCTCGACTTCCTCCGTGAGGGCTTCCTGGACCCCTCGGCCGGCACCCTGGTGTCACACGACCCCAGTGACCCCACAGAGAAGGGCGACATCAGCTCATATGTCGACCCCGTCATGAACCAGGCCGTGCAGGAGAAGGCGACCATGTACATCTGGGGCAGCCACTACAGCGACAGCAACGGCGCGGAGGGCATCCACGACATCCACATGAACCAGGGCGACTCGGGCAGCTTCAAGAAGGAGAACGGCACGTACCAGGACGGCGGGATCGTGATCCAGTTCGCGGACGGCTCGTGGCACGGCATCTTCCTCGCGTTCGCCACGGACACGCTCAAGACGGACGACAACGGGGACCCCGAGGGGCAGACGTTTGCGCAGGCCCTCGGCGGCGACTCGAGCAGCAGCACGGCCACGGCCGAGGCCAAGACGAGCCATGCGACCAAGGGCACCGTGGGCATCGAGGCTGCGGTGGTCAACCCGAAGGGTCCAGACCATGAGGCCAAGAAGGGCAAGGGCGAGAGGGTCTATGTGCAGAACCGTGGCGCCAGTGATGTGAGCCTCAAGGGTTGGAGGCTGGAGAACGGGCACGGGCAGGGACAGACGCTGGGCGACGACGCACAGGTCAGCGCTCACAGCAAGCACTGTTTCGAGCTCTCCGGGGCGCAGCTCGGCAACAGGGGCGGTAAGATTGTGTTGAAGGACGCGGATGGTCAAACGATCAGCGAGGTCAGCTACACGGAGAAGCAGGCCAGAAAAGAGGGGCATCTGCTGTACTTTGCCAATTAAACCATGTTGCCGAAGATTCGCCATGGTATGGATCTATCGATCAAGTAACATCATTCTTTTGCGCAAGATTATGCAGGATCTGGGATTATAAAGGCATGACCATGGCAGACGGGCTTTGATACAATATACCTATGCAATGTGAAAATGGATTGCTCAGCCGTTCGCACCTAAGCGAAACCATGCCAGTGGCTTATTAGTGTTGTATCCCAGGCCTGTGAAGGTTGAAGGGCTGGTATGAAAATTTTCTGCCCTTTTGCAAGTCTGCATTTAAGATGTAAGCAACTATGTGCGACCCGGAACTCTGCCGAATCCATGAGATTGTATACCATGTTGCGCACCACATGTGCGAAAATCCATATGAAAGAGAATGACGCATTCATGATATGAATAATTGAATATAGCTATATCAGTATAACAAAATACAGTATATCTGGTAGATAATATTATCAAACGGGCTTTCTTATTCTAAGACATAGGATATTAAATAACAGAGCGCACGCCGTATGAGCCTTGGGGGAACCCGGTCTAGAGGTTTAATGACCAGAAACCACACGCAGATATATAGACCCTAATAGTAGCACCTGTATACTTTCAGGTATTAGACGGTACAGTCAGCCGTCAGTTTGTTTGTGAGCCAGCGCTTCCCCTGGCTAATGTAGATGGGCTGCCAGGAACAAGAAGCCGCTATCCACTTGATCGACTTCCTTCTAACAGGACACCTTCTTCAATTACTTGCTGATATCTGTACTCTGTCCCGCCGAGACTATGCACAAACAACTCATTTCATCACCAATCTTGGTTTTGCTGACCCACTCCATCGCATGCCCTTACTTAGAGGCAGTTCAAAATGGCATTTCTCACATGTGCATTGACTCTGTTCCATTGCTGATCCTTGTCTATCTGCTTGCCACGTCTTTTGCACTGACAGGGTCCAATATGAAGGTCTCGGATCTCATTTCATGATCTACCGAGCTGCATAGGCTTCCTGTTCTAAATCACACTATATCAACTTCTGTAATCTGCTGGACGCAAGGGCATCCGGGGCTACCACCACCTACTTGCGGAGGTGAAACGTGTGGGCCCGAAGTTTCGCAGACCAAATTTCGGTCGAACACGCAGATGCCGGCTCGGCGAAAATGTTCCAAATCAGAAGGGCCTTTTGTAGGTTGGAGTACGAGGTAGAATTGCGCTGTGAGGTTTTGAATGTAGCCGCCCTCGGCCATCAACAAGCAGACGACTTTGTTACGTACACCGGGCTTTTTGCGCTTGTCCTCATGGAAATCTCGGTTATCCATCAGAAATCGAGTGATCTTAAATCGGCGAATGTTTAAAGGCAACGTGGCGACAAGGCGTTGCAAGTAATCTATTATCAGGTCTTGGGATGAATTGAATTAATCCCTGAGCAACGGCGAAGTTGAATCTGGCATTCTGGAGAACTCATCCAAAGGCGTTGTGTCAACCCAGATTGAGTTTCCCAAATCCAACCTTTTCGTATTGCTCCTCTGGTGCACAGCGGTTCCATTGTTGGGCTCGGCTGGATCTGCTGTTGACGACTTTCCGAAAAGCCAAGAGAAACATTATTGTTCTGTTGTACATTTGATGTTACTCGAGCCGACGCCATTCTCGTGAAAGCTTCGCGCTTCGTTTCGCTATTAGGCCGCCATGGATGTCGGAGGCGGTACTGAACTGGCCCGTCCACACTTGCCCAGGTCCATGATGGAGCGTTCAGCTTCATATGCCTTAACGATACTTCCTCATTCGCGGATAATGTGTCCTCGCTTAACCATAGAAGTGATCGAATAATATTTCCTCTCCAAATTCCTAGGATGCAAATATCGTCTAAAATTGTGGCTAAGCGCGTGACTAAACCATTTATTATAATAGATACGCAGGCTTCGATCTTAATTAAAGGTGAAAACGGAGATTCGCACCCCTAAAATCGGAGGGCGCACTACCTATATATGAAAATTTACACTTACCACCTAATTAGTATATATATTATTAATTTAACTATATAACGATAACGTTCTTCTTATTATCGCCGTCGTTGCCGGCGATATTCTTAGCAGTTAGATCTACCTATAGCAATTAGTTAATAGTTTTCCTTACTATAGTACACTGCTTCTTAGCGGCTAGTCTTCTGCTTAAGGATAAAGCTACTAGTAATCCCGGTAATTACAGGCTTACTACTACGCCTTAAGACCCGTATAGTTTAGGACTGCCGATATCGTTAAAATAATAATAATCCGAAATCTAAGCTTTTAGGGTTTATTTTTAAAGCTAAATCGATTAATTCTAACAAGAAATTAATCTAGAAAATAAAGGGTTACCGTAAGGTTATTAAGTAAAGTTAGATAGCGATAGCAATAGCGGCGGCTAAGGCAGGTTATTAGTTTACTAAAAGCATTATAGATAGGCGTTAAGCGGTAGTAAATAACGTGGTCTAATTAGCTATAATCGCTTAGTTAGCGGGAATAGGGGTGCGCCCTTCGATTTTAAGGGTATAAATCTCTATTTTCTTAAAAGTAACCTATTTTAAGTAAAACAGCTAATTTAATTAAAGGTATTCTAAAGTGTATATAGTATATATTCTAATAAACTAATTAACTAGTTACGGGGAAGCCTATAAGTAGCTATCTATATCCGCTAAAGCGTAAAGGTTAAGGTTACCCCTTAATATACCCGGTCCCTAAAAAATATATATATCCTTATAGGTATTTATCTATATTTATTATTATTTCTATTTTATATAGTTTAATCCTATTTTCCGTTATATAGTCTTATACGCTATTATTATTCTTTATTAGGGTATTTATTATAGTTAATAATATTCTCGGGTTTAAGATTATAAGTTTAATATTTACCGTTATTAGCTATAGGGTTAATATTATTAGTTTAAGATTATTTATTATTAGCCGCTAAGTTATTATTAATTTAAAGTTATCTATTATTAGCCGGAGGTTTATTATTATTTATTTAAGAGTTAGCTATAGCTTTATAAATAAAGCGTAAGTTAATTATAGCTTTTTTAATAAAGGTTATTTTAATATTAAGTAAATTTTAATATTTATATATATTATTATAGATTGTTTTAATTAATATTTATATATTTAGTTTTCTTTTAGGCTTAAGCTTTATAGAAGGTTAAGTTAATATTTTAGTGCTATAATTTATACTATTATTCTTTTCGGATAAAGCTTTAGCTTTTTTCTTATCTTTATCTTTAGATTTTAAAGGTATTTTTAATTAAAGGTTTAATACCTTATTTTTTTTTAATATATTTATAATAGCTATATACAATTCCGGATTAAGCGGATAAGTATTTAAAATCTGCTATTAGTTAAAAACCTTATTTTATTAAAAATTAAATTTTATTTTTTAAAAGGGTTTATAATATAAGTTAATAATTTTATCGGTAACCTTAATAATATTATCCTTTATAAAAGAGGTAGGCAGCTTAAGCTTATCCGGTTTAATTAAGGCTTAAAGCTATCTTAGATTTTTATAGTTATAGGCGTAATAATCCTTATTATAAAAGGTATATAATAAGGTCTTTTTATAAGCTTTATTATAAGGAAGGTAATAGATATAATAAATATATCTTTAGTTTCTAAAGTTTTTATATTATACGCTATATAAATCTTAAATAGTTTTATATTAGCTAATAACTTTAACTTAAAAACCCTATAGCTTATTATAATAATCGATATAAAAAATATTAATAAAAAGCTATTTAAGTTTAATAAATATAATATTAAGGCGGTTAATTTTAATAAAAAAGCCTATTATTTAATTACGAATTATAATTAGGATAACTATATCCTATTTTCTATTAGTAAAGCTAATTTATATATAAATATTAATAAAACTTTAAATAATTTCTTTATTAAATAGCTTATTAAGGTAAAGCCTAATCTTATAAACCTTATTATTATATAAAGTAATAATATAGATATTTAAATATATTTAGCTATTAAATTGTAAAATATTAAATTAGTAAACCTTTATAGTAAGTTTAGCTACTATTTAGGCTTATTTAATATTAACCGTTTTATAACCTTTCTTTAATATAGTAAACTTATATAGGATAGAAATTCGATTACTAGTAAAATAGTTAGCAACTTTTCTATTTCTAATTTATTTATTCTATTTTCTATAATAATACTTTTTAATTAACCGCTATATAAATATAAATTAAGCGCTTTTAAAGGGCTTAAAATTATTAATATTATATAAAGAGATTATTTATCTATTATAAAATAGATTTAAGGATATATTATAAAGTAATTTATATTAATATTAGTTATAAGATAAAAAGACTGCTTATTTTAATTTAGCTATAAAGATATATTAAGAAAGGGGTATAAGGTATTAATTTAAAAAAATATTTTTATACTTCTTTTCTTTAATATATCTGCCGGATATAAAAGGCTTATTCTATTAATAGTCCCTAATTAGAATAATTAAAGATATATTAAATCGGTATTATACTTAGTAAATTAACAGCTTATATTTATATAAAGCTTTATTTACTATAATAACGTTTAAATAATAAAGCTTTTTATAAAATAGGTTTTATATAATAATAAATATATAAATAACTAATTATACTTTATTTAAGATTTAAATAATAAAATTTTTAATATTATTATTTAAGGCTTTTATTTCTTTATAAATAAAGGTATAATTTAAATTATTAAGCTTTATTAATTTTTTAAATAAAGTAAGATAAAAGCCTAGGTTAAGCTTTTTATAAATTATATTTTTAAGCTTATAAATACTACCGAACTTATAATATAAAAATATACCTATCTTTTAAGAGAACTTTTTAGCCGTTTTAAGGTTTAAGCCGGTATAGATAAGATTTATAAATTTAAAAAATTCTTTAATATTATTATCTTATATTTTATAAAATTATTTTTTTAAGGTATTACGCTTAGTATTAAAGTTTATAATATAAATAATTAACTCTTAAAAACTAAGTTTATTATTAAATATAATTTATATATATTTAGCTAGATTATTTATATTTATATTTTAATTAGCAATAATTATATTATAAGGGTAATAAATATAGTTAAGATGCTTAAGTATTGCGTTTTATTAAACCTTATCGAGGATATTTTTTAAGGTTAATATAAAAGGTAAGTTTAAAGGTAGGTTTAAATTTTAAGTCTTTTTATATAATATCTTAAGTATTTTATTTAGATTATAAATTATATTTATATAAACTTATTAAATCTACTTATTTTAATAAAGGTTTTTTAAGGCTTTTATCTCGGTTTTACTTAAGTTAATAGGATAAGCTAAATTAAATTTATAATTATAAAAGTTTTTAACCGCATTTAAAATATTTTCTATATATTAATAATAGCCGGTATCTATAAGTATTATATAGATAATAGTAGTTATTTCTTATTTAGTAAGGCTATATATAAGGCGTAAAATATTATAATAGTTAATACCTTTATCTTTAATAAAGTTATTAATCTTATTTATTATATATTAAAAAGGATTATCTTTATTATTAAGGTTAATAATTTTAACGCTATAATAGTTATATTTATTCTTTATTATCTTATAAAAATTAGAATTACAGTATTTATATTATAATAAAGTTATCTTTATATAATAAATAAATATAAGCTATAATAAGCTTAAAGGAAATAAAGGTTTTATTATTATCGGGAACTTTTTTAATAATTAAGGTTTTTAATAGGAATTAGTTAAATATATAGATTACAGATAATTAGTTTTTTAAAAATAAGGATAGGATATTTATAAACCTTTTAATAACCTTATTCTTTTATTTTTAAAAACTTTATATAATTATTTAAATAACTTTTTTATTATTATTAATAAAAGACTTTAGGTAAAATAAGGTAAAATATAGATTAATATTATTATTAGCATTTAATATATTATTATATAAAACCGAAGTATTAAATAATGCCGGTTAATAGTATATTTTATATATAGCTTTTTAAAGAATTAAAAAGTTATTTATAATATTTATAATAACTAGGTATCCCTTAAATATTAAAAACTATTTTACTAAGGGAGTATATTAATATTCTTTTATTATTAGCAGGCCTTAAACCTTAGCTTTTACGGTATAATTATTAATAACCTCGATAAGCTTAATTTTTATTAGCTTTTTAATATTAAAAACCTATTTATAATCCTTAAATATAGTTATTAAATCCTCTATATTAATATAAAATAACAGCTTATATAAGGTAAAGTCGATATAAGGGGCGGAACCTTAACCTTTAAGCTAATTAGGTTAATATAAATATTTAATTAAAAAGAAATAATTAAATATTTCGAAATATAATATATTATAGGCTATATAAACTTTAAAAAAAATTAAGGTATTTCCTATAATATTAACGGCTATTTAAAAATATATATAATATTTCTTAATTATATCTAATATATATTAATAATAATTTTATTATTTTTCTGTATTTATATATAAGTCCTTATTTATATAAACTTTTTAAAGTTATATAGTAAGTATATAGGCAATATCTTTTATAAGCTTTATATTATTATTAAATACTTTAAGCTTAAGATATAAAAAGATAATTTTTTAATAATTATTTATCTATCCTTATTAAACCTTATACTTTAATTTTCTATAGGGTTAAATATATTTCTATAGTTTATTATAAAGAGCGGATATAATATTATAAATAATTTTAAGCTCGGTTTTATTATCTATTAATATAATTATAAAGGCGAGATTAAAACCGATTATAAGTTTAACTTATATATTTTAAAAAAAAAAATTTAATAAACTTCTTTTAATTATTAAAAGAAAGAATAATAACTATAAATAAATAATTTATAAACTCTTACTTACCCTTATATTATACTAAATACTTCTAGGTTTCTATAGAAAGAATTATACTTTATAAGGTTAAATCTTAAAGTTATTTTATAGCTTATTTTTTATAGGTAAAATCGCAGGCAATATTATCTTTAAAATAAGTAAATATATTATTATTATTTTTAAACCTTATTTTTATTAATAGCTTAATAGCGTTAACTAGAAAAATATTTTTAAGATTATTAATAGTAATAAGTTATTTATTAATATATTTCTTAAGGTATTTATAAATATTATTCTTAGCCTTAGCGCTAAACTATAATAGGTTTATTACTTAGTTTTTAAAATTATTTTAATTATCGGTAATAATAATATTAAAAGTAATTCTTTAAAGTATAAAGATATTATAAATATCGGTTTTAAATTACTTAATATTAAGTATTTATAATATAATAAAATTATAAAAGGTATATTTAATAAAGGAGATATTAATATTATTAGTAATTATATCGATTATAATAATAAAGATATTATTAATTTAGTTAGCCGCTAATTTATAATTTCTTATATATTTTTAAAGCTTATTAAAAGTAAAAGTATTTTAATAGGGCTTTAAAGTAAATAAGTAAAGGGGTATTATTACTATAATAAGTTAAACCTTTATATTATTATAATAGATATTAATAATAAATTTAATTTTAATATTAATAAAAAGGCGGTTATTAAACTTAATAGTTATAAAGAAATAGCAATATTTTATATATTTTAAAGTATTAAAGGTATTATTATTAAATAAAATAATAGGTTTATTATTTATAAATATAAGGTAAGCGAATATAAGGGAGATTTACTTTATTAGCTTTTTCTTATAATTCTTATTATTATCTTAATTAAAGTTCTTAAGTAGCTTTAAACTAATATTAAGATATTTTATATAAGCAGGCTTATAAACGTTTTTAATTATTATAAAAAAGCTTTTAAACTATTTATTAAGTTAAAATAGGTTAATTTAGCTAAAGTTTATAATAATGCCTTTAAGATTATAGTTATTAATAGATATTTTATTATAATTATAAATCTTATAATAGGTTAAAGTAGGTAATATATATTAAAGGGTAATAATATTCTTAATAAGGTTAGGGTTTTTAAAATAAGATATAGCTAAGCTATATAGGAATATTATAATATTATTTTATATAATTTATTCCGTAATTATATTTAAAATATAAAGGTAGATATTATTATTAAAGGAAAGTTTAATTATAATGGATAAAGTATAAATATTTTTCTTAACTTTATTAAGTTTAATAATTAAAGTAAATAAATAAAGGGAAGATATAAGTTTTTATATAATTTAGTTTAAGGATTTAACTTATAGCTATACCTTATTCTTTATAAGTTTATTTATAATAATATTATTATAAAGGGTAAATTAATTTATAATAGTTTTATTATAATTAGTTAATGTATTAGGCTTATTAGTATTAATAGCGGCAATATAATTATTATTATTTATTATCTTTATTAAGTTATAAGTTACTTATAGGTTTAATAATAGCAATAATATAAAAGATTTATAAGAAAAGTAAAGTTAAATAAAGTAGTTATAATATTAAGGTTAAAGGTAAAAGAAAATAAAAGTTATTAAGAAAAAGTAAAGGTAGGTAAGTTATTAATAAATTATAGTAAATAAATAATTAAGGAAGGTATATCTTTTTAAGGTAGTAAAAGTTTAGTAATTAAAACTTTTATAACTTATAGCATTATCTATATTAAAACTTTAAATAAAAAAATAAAGAGGTAATAAATAAGTAAAGCTTATTTAAATAAATATTATATATTAAAAAATAATAAGAATTTATTTTATTAGTATCTGCTTTTATATATTATTCTAGTATAATTATTTAAGACTGTTTATAATATAATATAAGTATGCTATTTATAAAGGAATTTATTATTTAATTAATTTTATAAGGCTATAATACTTATAATACTTATTAATTAGTTTTAGAATATTATAGAGAAGGTTATTATAAGGTTTTTAAGTTATTTTATTATAGTTTATTTATTTAACCTTATAGTAAAGGGATTACTTTTTATTTATAAGTTTTTTTAATAGGCTATAATTAACAATAGCTTTAATAATAAACTTTTTTTAATTATCTTTTATAATTAAGCCTAAAGAAGAAGGGGTTTTTAAAGCTTATATAGGTAAAGTAAAAAATAAATATTTAATAGAAATTTTTTTAAATTAATATAGCTAAATAGATAAATTTAGTTAATATTTAAGGGGGCTAATTTTTTTAATAATTTAAAAGGGCCTTATACGCTAAAAAGATAACTTAATTTAATAATTTAAATAATAATTATAATATCCTAGTTTTACTAATTTTATATATATAAAGTCTTTAGCTTTAAGGGTAAAGGAATATTAATATCGATTATTATAATAAGCTTTTATTTTAGCCTAAGCTATTTAAAGGTATTCCGCTACTTTTTTATATATTATTTATTATATTTATCCAAATTTATATAAAGTAAGGTTTAATATTAAAAGAAATTTATATAATAAATATCTATAAAGTATAATAAAAGGCAGCTATTTAATTAAAGTAAATTTTAAAGTATTTATAATAAATAGGATATAAAATAAGTATTATTTTTATAAAGATAGATCTTAAAATCCGCTAATATAGGAAATAAGGCTAAAAACGATAGTTTATATTAAACGTTTTATTTAGCTATTAACGGTAATATAATTTATAGCGGTTATATAAATATTAATTTTAGTTATATTATAAAGTTTTTTTTATAATAAACTTATAAATTTTCTATTTATATTTAAAATAAAAATATTTAAAAGTTTTTAATTTAGGTAGATATATATAATATAAATTTTAGCTTAATTCTTTATAATATAATTTATTTCTTTAATTAATCTATAAATAAACTTAAAAGTTTTATATATAATAAAAAGAATATAATTATAACCTTTTATAAATATAGATAGGCTAATAATAAAATTAAAATATAAAATAAATAAAAAAATAATAAAACTTTTAATTAATTAAAGGTTATTAAAGGGAAGTTAATATATAGAATTATATAACCTATAAGTAGTATATTTAGCAATATAGGATTTAACTTCTTTTTATATATAAGGGAAAAAGGCTATATTTTATAGAAATTAAATAGTGCGATAAATACTAATATATATATAATTATTATATATTAAATAAAGTATTCTTTTAATTTAGGCTATAGGTATAATAAGTTTTATAATGCCCTTATTAATATAGTATAATAAATAACTTTTTAAATAGATTTAAAAGTTATATAGGGTTAGGTTTAAATTATTTAGATTATCCTTTATTTAGTTAAATTATTAATAAAGGCGGTTATAAATTAATTTAAATATATAGTTTTTTATTAACGTATAGATTAAATTTTATTTAAATGCGGGAGATATATATAGCTTATTAGTTATTTATTTATATTTATTAAAATTAACTATTTTAGATATAAGGATATCCGCTATATTAATTTTATAAGAAGGTTTAAGTTTAGCTATTTTAGGTAATAGGATAGGCGGTATAACGATAATTTTTAAAATTAATTAAAATAAAGGGTTTAAGTTTTCTAGCTATAAAATACTATAACTTTATTAATAAGTAATAATATATAACTATATAAGCGGCTTTATTAAATGCTTAATAAGTTTTTAAGGGGTATTTTTATTAATAGTTTTAGGTAAGCGGGATAGGAAATCGATATTTATATATAACTTATTTAAATAATAAATAATTTCGATTTTATAAGTATATTTAGCTAAAAACAATTGCTATTTTATAATATAATAAGCGTTTTAAGAAAAATAGGATATTAATTTAAATATATATTTAATAAACTTATAATTAATAATAACCTTAATATTATTATAGTTAAAGTAATAAAAGTATTTTTCTAAAGCCTAAATAAATCCTAATATTTTTAATTTAAGTATAAAGTATTTTTTCTTTATAAAATTTAAAATTTAAAATAAAAATAAGATAAATCGATTTTTTCTATTTATTTAAATTTAATAAAGGCTAGCGTTTATACCTAGGGCGTTAATATTAATATAAAAAATAAAGGGTTTTAAATAGTTAAAAAATATAAAATTTATTATATTAATTAATATAATTTTTAATTTATTCTATATATACTAGCATTTTACTTATAAATAATTATAATAAGCTTATTTCTTTTCCTATATTATAATAATATTAGGATTTATATTAATAAGTAAATAAGTTATTTAAAAAAGAAATTTATAGTAATATATATATATATCTTATTAGAGGTTAGCTTTAAAACTACTTTTAAAACCTAATATTTTAAGCTTATTAAAAGGGTTAATAATAATAGCGTAATCCGGTATAAAGTCTTTATAATATCCTATTAAACCTATCTTAGTTTTAAGGGATTATAGGTTAAAGGGTATTATTAGATTTCGAATAGCCTTTATCTTTTTAGCTATAATAAATAGTTTTAATTAAAATATAAAATAATCTAAAGCCTTTAAGCCTAATTATATAAAATAATATTTTAATAAGGATATAATATAGCTGCTATTTTTAAAAATAGTAAAGGTAATTTCTAGATATTAAAAGTACTATTTAATTAAATATAAGAATATAATAATATTATTAATATAAATAAAAATAAACTATTAAAGATAAAAGTTAAAAAGATATTTTATACGTTATTAAAAAAAGGTAAGTAAGTTTATTAATTCTATAATATTAACGGTTATTTATTTTAAATTATAATAAGAGGTAATAAATATTATTTTCTAATAATCCTTATTTATAATAAGTTATTAAAAAAAACTTTTTATTATATCTATAATAATAAAAATTATATTACCTTTAAGGGATCTTAAAATATTATCTTATTACGGTAAAGGATAACTATAGAAAATTAATTTAATATTAATTTAATAAAGATTTATAATTATATAAGGCTTATTATTATATTAGATAATAAATATTAGAGAAGTATAAAAGTATATTTTACTTAATAATATAGGTTTAATAACTTTTATTTCCTTAAAAGGGTTTATAATAGAATTAAAGATAAATCGATCTTATTATAATATATTATATAGTTTTTAAATTAAATTATTAATATATATATTTAATTTAAAAGGAATCTATATTATAATATTATTATTAAATTAATTAAGTTAAAAATTAAATAATTAAAAGTATTACTAAATAAAATTATAAAAGTTATTTATTTATTTTAAGCTTTAGCTAAAATAAATATCGGCGGTAGTAATATTAAATTTTAGGTTTAGGATTAATATATTAAAGGGGTAGCTATTTAAAATATATTTTTCTTTTTTTTTAAGCGGGATTTTATTAAATAAGGTAAATAGCGGTATTATAATAAAAGTTTTATTTTTTTAAATAAAAAAGGTTTTAAGGTTAAGGGCTATTAAAATAAACTTAAAATAGCTTAAAAGCTAACCCTTATAAATAATAATAAAGATTTTATTAAAATTTAAAAAAGAAATAATATAGAATTATCTATTAATAATACTATTAATTAGAAAGGTAAAAGTAAGTTTCTTAAGGTTAATAAGTATCTTTAGCTAAATAAGATAATTATTAATATAAATAAAAAGCTTTTAATAATAGATCTTAATATTAAAGCCTTTATTAAGGAGAATAATATAATTTTATAAGGCTTTTAATATAGCTATTTAATAAAGAATAAATAGGTTTTAAATATAAGTTACTATAATTTTGCACCTAGTATTAATAATAATAATTGTATTATTTTAATTTAAAGATTTTTAAAAGATATTAAGTTAATAATATTTAAAAAAATAATAATTTAAGTAAAAAGCTATATAAAAGGTTATCTATTATATATATATTTTTATAAGCGGTTTAAAAAAGTTTATTTTTATTTAAAAGGTTAATTAAAAATCGGATTTTATAAATAATTATAAGCCTTATATTTATACTAATTAATAAGATAAAGTTATTTAACTTTTAATACTTAAAATAAAAATAATAATAAAGAATTAATAAATTTAAAATAAAAATAATACTAGAAGTAATATTTAAAATAGCTAATAAGTATTTATCTGCTAAAATATATAATATTATATATAAATAGTTTAATTTAAATAGTAAATCGGATAATAATAGGTTATATTTAATAGGTTAAGAAAAAATAGTATTTATAAGATATTCCGTAATATTATTATAAGTTAAAAAAATAATTAAGTTATTTTATTTAAGTAATATCTTTAACTTTCTAAATATAATAAATAGCTTTAATTTAAAAATATTTTATTAAAAAGGTAAACTAAAATTAACTTATTTTAATAATATAACGGGCTTAATATTATAAGCCGAAATATTAAAGTAAGAAATAAGTTTTATAATTAGTATATTATTATTAGTAATATTTATATTTAAAGTAGGGGATTATATTAATAGCGGAAATATTCTTTAAATTTTCTGCTATATTAGTTTTCCTGCTTAATTACCTCCGGTTTAAGATTTATTTTAAAGAAATTAATAAAATTATAATTAAATTCTCGATAATAAAAGCTTTAAATATCTTTTAATATCTTAAGGGTAAGTTTATTAGCTAAGTTATTAATAGCTATAATATAGGCCTTAATATTAAATCTATTAATATTATTATTATATTATATTTAATTATAGTATAAATAATTATATAAAAAGTAGTTTTACCTATTAAATTTATTATATATAGGCTTATTAGCTAGTTTACCGGTAAAAATATCTTTATTCTTAGCAGTTAAAGGGTTATTAGTAATATTTTTAAGTAGATTTTAATTAATATTATTATAATTTTAATTACGGTATTAAGTATAATTATAGTTATAATTATAGGGCGTATATAAGATATAAGAAAATTAATTTCTATTTTTATATTATAAATATTAGTTAAAATAATTAAACTTATTAATTTAATTTCTAAATATCTTCTTTAATACTATTATAAAAGATTTAATTTACTTTTATAATTTTTTAATCTAATAGGTTTATATATTTTTATATTCTTTATTAAGCTTTTATTTTTAATAAGTAATATATTTAATTTTAAAGATTAAATATTTAAACTTTTTAAAGGTATTATAAATCCGATATAGCTTAATAACTATATAAAGCTTAGGGTTAAGCTTTTTATAAATATAGCGGATTTAAATATCTTTATCGAAATCTTTAGCTTTATTATATTTATAAATCTTATTATCGATATATTTATAAAGAAAAAGCTTATCTTTATCCTTAAAGCGGTAAGCTATATTATTAGCCTTAGTTATAAGGTTTTTATAATTAATATAAAATTATTTTTAAAGCTTAATCTCTTAAGGTATAAATATAGTATTTAAATTTATTTACTTATATTAAATTAAAAATATAAATTATTTAGCTTTATTTAAATCCTAATTTATAACGATTCCTATAAAAAGGTTTTATAATATAAAGGCCTTATTATATAGTATTATAAAATAGTTAATATAGCTAATATAGTTATTTATTATTTTACTATTAAATTTAAATATCTTTAGTTTTAAATATAAGGCTAGATTTTAGGCTATTATAGATATTTAATCCTAATTATTATAAATAAGGGGATTTTATTAAGATTGCTAAATTAAAGCTAAATAATGTTAAGATATAGGGGTATTAAGAGGCCCTTACTGCTTTATAAAAGAGTTAATATTAGAATAAGGTAATAGAAATCCTTATAGCGCTAATATAAGTTTATTTAAGGTTTAGTAAAAAGGATTAAAATAACTATTAAAATTATTATTAAACCTAAATCTATTATCCCGCTAAAGTAAGTTTAATAATTTCTAATATTATAAACGCTTATAAAAGGCTAAATTAATAGGGCAATAAAATCGATAAGCTTATATATATATATCTTAAGATATATAAGTATTTTAAAGTATTAAAGCGTTTTATAATATAAGAGTATTTTAAATATATTGCGGAAAATAGTTAACTATATTTACTATAAAATATCTAATTATATTAATAAAAGTAGTAAGATTAAAGATAGCATTTATTAGGCTATTAAAAGTAAGCTAAGCCCGAGTTATTTAATTAAGTTATTTAAAATTAGGAAATTAAAATAATAAGTCTTAAATTTATCGATTAAAATCCCGGGATATAATAAATCGGAGTTATATAAAAAACCCTAATATTATAGCTTATTTAATAATATAGATTACTATTATATTAAATAAATAATTAGCTTAAAAGTAAAGAGATTTCTAATTATTCTATAAGGCTTAAAAAGCGGGATTTAATAAAGGTTTTTTAATAGTAAAAGTAAAATTTTAAAAAGGATATACTATATTATTTATTTCGAATAAGTTCCGGATCATATTCGATAACTCTTCTATATAAGGCTATCTGTTAAAATCGGCAGCGTTTATAATATGCTAGGGAGAGGGATTTTTTATAAATAGGTTATATAAGTTAGTTAAAAGAAAAAGAATTAAAGTTTAATACTAAAGGTTTTTAAGTAAGGTAGAGAAATATAGCATTTAAGGTATTAATTATCTTATAATAAATAAGGAATACTATTAATAAGGTAAAGCAGATTAATAAATTTTAGAAAAAATTAAAAGGGATTATTAATTTAGAAATAAAGAAAAAGGATATAAGAAAAAGTTTTAAAAGGGTAAATCTTTAAAACCTAGAAATACTAACTTATACTTAAGCTTTAATAATACCTTTCTTAATATTCCGCTAGCCTTATTTAATAAAAAAGAGTATTTATTTTATTATATTACTATCTATTTAATATAAAAGGGTATTTTAAAAGGTTTAGCTTATAATATTAATAGCGTTATTAAAGTATAGGGCAGATTTAAAGTTAATATAGGCTAGCCCTAAGCCTTTACTAAAGGCTTTAGCATATTAATAGCTTAAGCCTTTAATATATTAATAAGATTAATAAGCTTTATTTTAGCTTTAATAAACTAATTACGCTAATCCTTTAATTAACCGGTTTTTTTAAAATTACTTATAAAAACCGTTTTAAGTTATATATAGGGAAAAGTTTTATAAGTAAGTAAGTTATTTATATAAAGAATTGCTATAAATTAGGGGTTTAATTAAAATAGTTTAATAATTAAAAGATATTAAGGCTGCTAGGCTAAAGAAACCTTAGCACTTATAAGTTTAAATGCTTAATTTAATAGTTATTTAATAAATTTACTAAAGAAATATAAGGTCTTTAGTTAACCGGCCTTAAGGGAAGGGTTTATTAATAAATAAAAATAGATAACGTATTAATTATAGGTAAGGGAGGTTATTATAAGTTATTTTAATATAAAAAACGTTAAAAAATATAAGAATTAATTATAGCTATTATATAATAAATATATAAGCTTTAATTTTAATTAAAGATAACCTATTTTAAGTAAAATAGCTAATTTAATTAAAGGTATTTCGAAGTGTATATAGTATATGTTTTAGTGAACTAACTAATTAGTTACGGGGAAGCCTATAGGCAGCTATCTATATCCGCTAGAGCGCAGGGGTTAGGGTTACCCCCCAATATTTATTGCTATAAGCCGGTCACTTTGCTGCGTGAGATGACGCGTTGTATAGTCATCGACAGCTCTTCTCCATTTCCAATAGACCTCCCAACTGGGAGTCGAAATGGAGCCGTGACTATGGCTGGGGTGGCCCTGTATCATCTTCTTGAGAGCCCTGTCATCAGTTTCACGAAACTTTGGGGAGAAACCCCCAAGTATGCCAGTCGGTCGGCGGTCTGATGCGAAATGGTACAAACAGTCCCAAAAGAGTCCTTTTCTGCAGATACTGACGATCCTTCTGGACAACAGTTTCTCCTGAAATGTCCAACCCCTCGTATCCCATTGCCCGCTTGGCCTAGGCATGAAATTCCCGGTCACCTCCAGTGCCTCATATATCCTTTCTGGGATCGAGGTTCCGGCAGGGGCTAACCGTATTTGCAACCTGTCTTCAATGGTGAGCGAAGTCTGCAAGCTCGGCACAGCTTCATGAAGACCTGAGCCACCCACCATTGCTATGGTTATGGCTGCGTTCATGTAAACAGATTCCATGTTTATGAATTCCCGTTCCCAGTCCTCTCGAAAATTTTGCAAAATGCACTTTGGAATATTAGCATATTTGGACGGTAACCTGTCGTGGAATGTCACTGGTATATACCAATGCATCTACCTACAGGTACCGAAATCCTATTCCCTTCGCCAACTTGCAGGCGTCCGTCACGCATTGACAAACATTTTCGGTACCGAATCCCTTGTAGAGATGATTTTTATTTGCTCGTGTCAACGTGAACGCGACTTCTGGGCAATTTGAGGACCTACAAACATCAATAGCTTAAGGCAGCATATTGGTTGGGTAATCCCGTGGCATCCATAACTCTCAGCTGAGATTTAGATAGAGAATCTGAGAGTTGCTTAAGTCGACCAATCGATGCGGCATTTCGGGAGAGGCTTTTGGGCAAAGCGTTGAAGTAGCATCCGGGGTGTCTGGTGATACAATTGTAAAACCAGTGATCAACCAAAGACACAATGTTCGAGTAATCTTGCCCATGTGAGTTACACTTTCTCAAACCCTTGCGGAGCTGGAGATGCTTAACTTCATAAGAGATACGTCAGTTTGTTTACTTATTCCAGCAAACCTTTTGAGCCCGGGATGTGGTGGCCGGCACTGGGGGGAGACCTACGCTCATATCCAGCAGAGATCAAACATGGCAGTATCTCACGCTCGATATCTGTTGTCAGGCCTACTTCGATAGACTCATAAACCTGCCCTTCGTTGCACCCTAATAAATGCAGGGACTCAGAAATAGGATTCTTAATTGGCGTTTTGGCAGGCTCTTTGGCGGCGTTATCAGCTCTATATCCCGGGATAGATGCCAGAAGTTTTGGATGCGCCCACTGCGTAACGTCTATGGAGGACGACCGGCCCAGATTATGAGATATGTGACCAACACCAAGCATTCAAATTGTATTAGTTTCCGTGGTGATAGCAGCTTCGGTGTTCAGTTGCTAGCATTGACTTTCGGAATTAATTGCCATGATGATTGGGGTGAGAATGAAGTGAGGGGATGAAGAGTCGGGTGATGGACTGACCTGCATGCACCTCGACATTTTTGGACGTTCATTGGTCCGTTAATATGCAGTGCGAGCCATTTAATGATGATACGTGGGATATGTGTAGAAAGTACCTCATGTGAGCATGGCCTCAGCCTCCATGCTCGGGGACTCATGTAAGTTGCACGTTACTCACGCTAAGACTACTGGGTTGGAGTTGCCCTCGTGAACATACATGAAGTCGCCCGAGGCAGACTACTCATGAGTTCAAAGACTAAAGGTGGCGATCGTAATGCAAGAGTTGGCTTCAATGTTGGGTGTGCACAATCATGTTAGGAGGCGCGATGACTTATATAAGAACGCTTCCATGTCTAGATGCATAAATGCAAGACTTCGATGTAGACCAGCCCGGTCCAGCCGTAAAAGGCGGCCATATCACTAGTGAAGGGCTGAGTATGCAGGGTAAGAAACGCTATGTAACCATTACATTCTGTTTTGAGAGTCCATTCTGCCTTGCCGGAAATGCCTTGCCGAGAAAGCATCTCCTCACATCCTCAATCAAGGAAATCAATCAGGCATCCACTGTGCTCTACTAGTTATTCAGTATACAGCTGACAAGTCAGAGCCGCTCCCACACATTAGTGATTTCACTCTTCGCCTACTGCTCTCACACCATCAACACAAATAGGAGTTGTTGCCGGCCCGCTCAGGCAAGAGCTGAGCGGTCATGGCCCTAGAACTCACTGGGCTTACTATTGGGGCTGTCGCCCTTGTCGGCACCTTTAAAGACTGCATCGATGTCTTCGGGATGATAGCCGCCGCCCGTTCTCTTACCGACGACGCCAAGATAATCAGAACCAAATTCGATGTCGAGAAAATGTTGTTGTTGCAGTGGGCTGATCGGATTGGATTGGTTGAACCTGAAAGTTACGACCGAAGACTCGACGATCCTGATCTGAAACGAACAATCGCGAGCGTGCTTGAATGCATTAAAAGGCTATTGAGCGACGGCACGGCACTCAAAGATCGGTACGGGCTGGTCGACTATCACGAAGCAAGACACGACCCCATCTTCGATGCTTGTGACAAACTGGAGACCGCGGCCAGCTCTAAGAGATTGCAACGGTTTATTGAAAGCTTCCACAAACTTACCCTTTCCACTGATGTACCCCGAAGGGAGCACTCCGTTTCCACACGCTTCAAATGGGTGGTTCGGGACAAGGAGAAGTTTGCAAGCCTCATGGAGGAGCTCTCATACTTCATCTCTCGGCTGAATGCCCTTATTCCAGCCCAAGAGCAGTCAGCTTGGGCAATGACCGAGGAAGATCTGGCACAGATACGCAGCATTCCGCAGTTGAAGCGTATATTCCAGGTGTCCACTGGCTTTCAGCCACAGATCGCCCTTGTAGCCGAGCAAAGGATACAGTTTCTCAACCAAGGACGTGTACTTGACCGCCTCTGGTTCCGATGGGTTGACGACCGAAAGACAAGTATTAATGAAAGACACTTTCGAACCCTGGATTGGGCTCTGGACCCCCTGCAGCGCACAACCAAATGGGACAACCTGGCTGAATGGTTGAGAGATGGGAGCGGTCTCTACTGGTTGGCCGGAAAGGCGGGCAGCGGCAAATCGACCCTCATGAAGTGCCTCAGTGACCATCCGCAAACAACCAACCTGCTCCTCGAGTGGTTGGGGCAGTCAGAACTTGTCACGCTGCAATTCTTTTTCTACGCACTCGGAAGGTCGGAGCAAAAATCACAGGAAGGTCTTTTGAGAAGCCTACTGTTCCAGTTCTTGAACAAACACCGGAGCCTGATCGAAAACGTCCTTCCTGCAATGTGGAAAGAAGCTGTCATAACTGAGGAAAAAGTGCCCGAGCATGATCTAACCATGCCTTCAATACCAGAAATGCAGGCCTCGTTGTTGCAACTGACGGGTACCGTATCCGCCGATAAGAAGTTCTGGATTCTGATCGACGGTCTTGATGAGTTCGAGGGGAAGCACGCCACTCTTGCGGTCTTCTGTTCACGGCTTGAAAAGCTTCCTAACGTCAAGGTCCTAGTGTCCAGTCGACCCCTTTCAGTTTTCGTGAGTGCCTTCGGATGCGTACCGAAGATGTACCTGCAGGATCTCACGAAGCGGGATATCGAGACTTACATCAACGATACGATCCTACATAATCCATATGTAGTGCAATTATCCCGTATTGAACAGGAAATAGGTACGAAGATTGCCGAGCTTCTGACAGACAAGGCATCCGGGGTCTTCTTGTGGGTGATACTAGCCTGCCAGTCCATACTAGAAGGACTTGAAGAGTACGAAACAGGCCCGGAGCTCATGAGTCGAGCCATGGAGCTTCCCACCGAAATGCACGATTTCTTTCGTCAGATAATCATTGGATTGGATCCTCGAAAGCGCGATCAGAGTGTGAGGATTCTCCGACTCATATTCGAGAGCCAGACAAGCTCTGATTTCGATCCTGTTCCGACAATGGGGTTCGCCATCGTCGATGAGCAGGGACTGCGGGCAGATTATATGGGGCCAAGTGTCACGCGTCTCAGCAACGATCAAAAGGTGCTGCGGTGCCAGATAATGGAGGGTAGGCTCAGAAGTCGATGCTCTGGTTTGGTGGAAATCGAGCCAGACAGTGCCATCAGCCTCGCCACTGAGACCTTGGATGCCGAGAGCGCAGCCATTGTTCACAGCCGTGTGGTCTTCATGCACAGATCTCTCTACGAATTTCTCTGCACTGAAGGGATGTGGGAATGGGACGTCTTGCGCGTGGACAACAAATACGGAGAATTCGAGCCCCATGCGATACTAGCCTCGCTTTGGGCCCAACTGGCCGGCCTTCAACCACGGGACGGATCATGGGCCGGACCATGGGACGCCTTCACCTTCCGGGACAGATGCTTCAACAATTCTCTTGTTCACAGCCTCCGTGCCGCGGCGACTAATTGTCCGCCCAGTGTATTGGCGACGAGCCTTTCACGAATCCAGAATCTGTTTGCTGGAGAAGGGCTATATATCACGTTTGGTGACATGGTCAAAGTCTGGCTGGCGCATCAATGGAATTGTCAGGAGAGCTACGTTGATCTGTCCTTTGCTCTCGCCGTTGCAGCTGAACTCGGAATGGTCGCTCTGGTGCAATTGGCGCTCGAAGACCCAGATGGTCTCCGGAGCACATTAGTAGCGCCTGAAGCAGGTCGAGTGGTGGAATGTAGCAGCCTCCCGACCTGCCCGTCGAGACTGCATAAACTAAACAGGGCCAAAGTCGGATCAAACTGCAGAAGCAGATCCCTCATTTTCCCTCTGTTGTATCACGCTACCTGCCGGCCATTCTTGCGTTTGCTCCAGAAAACAGAACGGCTTGTCTCCAGGATAAACTTGGACATTTTCGTCTCCACGGAGATTGTGGATTATCTACTTGAAGAAGGCCACGACCCGAACGAAGAATTTTTCGAATTCGAGAACAAGGCCGTCACTACGCCGTGGATCAGATGGCTCGAATTCATCGGTCCGGGCGGTCAGGGTTTTCTTGACAATGAACACTCAGATTTGACGGACTCGGAGGGCGGAGTCGAGCTGGCCCATCAACACGCCGCATTCACAATGCTCTTGATAGATGCTGGGGCAGAAATTGGCGCGCCTGAGACGTCAATGTACGATCTGGTAGACAAGAGTTTGTCCGAATACATCTCGAACGCGGCGAAGCGGACTGCCAGGAAATCGGTGAAATGGGCTCGGAGTGATGATATGTGGTTGAACGTGCGAGACACCATATTTTCCTTACGAGCTGCTGGGTCTCATGAAAATGATAGCTTAGTCGAGGATGATGTTGACGATGAGACAATGTTTTAATGTCAACCTTGACTTTGATGGAAGGAGCAGTTCCTGTACCGCGGTGGTTCATGAGCCTACATACAGGCCGCTGAAGGTGCTGACTCAGCTTAAGCACGTGATCGCCAAGAGGCAGGCTGGACCCGGAACCTTGGAAAGCCTTCTCTTTCGCTTGCCAACCGCGCTCGGAGCTCCATTGACTGCGAAGCCTCGAATCAACATCAATTGGTCCACCAGCCATCATGAACTCCCTCCGCATCGCCTCCCGTGCAGCCCTCCGAGCGCGCCCGGCCGCCATCCGGGCCCCTCTGCAGCGAAGAGGCTACGCCGAGGCCGTCAATGACAAGGCAAGTCGTGGCCGCCCCGGTCCTTCGACCCGACGAATCCCGCGCCGTCCCCATTTGGAGCTATCTCACTGACTGACTTTTGCGACGACGAGCAGATCAAGCTTAGCTTGGCCCTCCCCCACCAGGTACGACGATAACTTCTTGTCTCCCCCAGAGGAATTGAATGGACGACACAGCGCGGACAGGAGGAGGAACAATGACGAACAGAGCCCCACTGCCGAACGAACGAGTGAACTGCGACAACTAATTACCTCATGCGACACCGCAGTCCCTCTACAAGTCCCAAGATGTCGTCCAGGTCAACCTGCCCGCCGAGTCTGGAGAGATGGGTGTCCTCGCCAACCACGTCCCCTCCATTGAGCAGCTGAAGCCCGGTCTGGTCGAGATCGTCGAGGAGAGCGGCAGCAACAAGCAGTTCTTCCGTACGTAGTCCGAAGCGCAGCAGTGCCCCTCCCTGCCTCCGACCGAACATCGACCGAACAGTCTTAAACAGTTATGGAACACGGAGGCTGACAAAGACATTTCATCACAGTGTCCGGAGGATTCGCCGTCGTCCAGCCCAACTCGTCTCTGAGCATCAACGCCGTCGAGGCCTACCCCATCGAGGACTTCAGCGCCGACGCCGTCCGGAACCAGCTCGCCGAGGCTCAGAAGATTGTCAATGGCGGTGGTAGCGAGCAGGACATTGCTGAGGCGAAGATTGAGCTGGAGGCAAGTTTTGTCCCGGTCGTGCCTTGCACGAGAGACGTGCGTCGAAATCGTCGTGCTAACTTTGTCATCATCAGGTTCTCGAGACTCTGCAGGCCTCCCTGAAGTAGAGTGGTGGTTTCATTGCGCCCATGTAGAATACCAATACCAAACTTCTGATCTTCACAAATGAGCATGACCGGAACACGATGAACGTCGCGATGTCGCTACGTCACGAGTGTCTGAGAGCATCTTGTCGGAGACGGTGGCCCAATTAGACATGCTGTTTAAACGGACAAGTTTTTGGATCGAAGCTATTAAATGCTGCATTGTGGCTAACCATAGGTTGTGAGACCTAGACTGACCCTCGTACCAGAGCCGTCTTAAGTAAGAGAGTGAGGAGCACCATGTCGAGCACCATGGCCCCGGTTGCGCTCGGTCGCCACAGCCATCAGCCAGCTGTGCTTTCCCAGCGCTCCGCTCGAGGGAGGAGAAGCCGTGTCGCAGTTTCTCTTGTTTACTCAGAAGCGCCTTCCATTCTGCCTCTTTATTCAGCGCGCCGACTTGCAAAGCCTCGACTCTTAACAAACTTGGACATCTGACATTCAGACAGGGCCATTACGTACGTGTTCGTACCCTACACACGTCTTCCACCAGCAGCATCAAGTTTCATCAGTTCGGCCATTCGTTTCGTTGGATAAAGACCGAGTCTGTCTAGCTCCATACCTTCAAGGTCATCAGACAAGAAACCATTCTTTTCACTCGCTCGTAATTCTCAAGCGTCAGTAGGACGTTTACATCCATCTCCCTAGAAGGACGCACCAGGGCCCCTTGACGTCCGACGCGGAACAGAACCTACTCCACCACTCTAGGCTTCAAGAACAGCGGGCAGTACGCAGTGTGCAAAGAGTCACCAAGCGAACTGCGACAGCTCATCTGCCATGTCCAGGCCAACAAGCGAGAAGCTAAAAATCCCCTTTGCCCCAGCCATCCGCTCCTGCGTTAGCCTTGAGCGCCTCGCCCCTGTCAAACCACTGAAGAGTCTTCGGCGTGTGGCAGGGGGTTCTAACCTTTCTATTTCGCCAACCGTCGTGGGTTCCTCTGGCCGTACGATGGCGGAGGCACGCGAACTATTCGAAAACCACGGCATCGACCGTCCTGCCGGCTAGCTCTCGGAAGAACGGACGGGCAGCCCTCACGCTGGCAGCGACGGGTTTGTCTCCGTGCAGAGCTTGTCCAAAGTCTTTGCAGATCTCGACGGAACAAACAGTGTCGACCCGTCTACAAGGACCTGTCACGTGTGCCTCGCGAGGGTCTCAAGCATTCGCACCTACTGTACCTCCTGTGGCCACCCCCTCTGCAAGACATGCACATGCCCCATCCCCCAGGGAGCCGACGAGGCGCACAAGGCTTTTGAGGATTCCGGAGGCGTCCATCTCACCATTCGCGATGGTGACGCCCTGACCAGTTACAACAGGAGCGTACCTCCTTCTCCGACCAAGGAGACTGCGGATCCCTTGGTGACACTCGACGCTGAGGACAGCCTAAGGAACAACACCGTACAGAAGCAAGATGTTGGCGAGAGCTCTCGACACCAACCGCTCAACACAACGGCCCCGTCCAAATCAAGGGGTTCCAAGACGTCACCTGTGAAGAACAGTCCCTTCATTGTGGCAGATCGTCTCTCAGCAGGTGGACCATCTGCGTCACGGCCGTTGAACACAAGCCAGGGCATCAGAAGAGGCGCCGCGCCGTCTGAGTGCATTTCTCGCAGGTCCGACAGCGAACACATCGACGACCATTTTAGTGACCCGACCTGCCGAGCAACCCACCCGGGGCATCGGCCTTACCGTCACAGTGTCAGCTGCAGCGAGCTTCGGTCGAAGCACAGAGCTGATGAGGCCTCTACGGATGTTCCACACCAGACGGAACATTATTATTCTCATCGTGAGCGTCGTGGGCACGTTGCAAGTAACCCAGTCTATCAAGAGCATGAAGACGATGGTTTCCGGCATGAAGAGCGGCACGGTCGTCATGCAAGAGAGCTTGTCGATGATCGTGGCCACCAAGTGTATGATTGCTCCTCTTCTGATCGTTCTGGGCCCAGAATCAACGACTCACACAGGTCCGAGACGCATGAGCGATATCACAAGCACCCGCACAGTCATTCACCTGATCACGGCCCTTCGCACCGTGAGTCTCACCGTCGTCGCGAGCACAGGAAAGAAGTTCGGCTTCAGGAGTGCCGTATCCGCTCGCCTCCAGGCTGGCTGAGCGGCGAAAAAGACTACCCCGAAAGCATTGACAGCGAGAGACTTGATGAGTTCCGGGCAAAGCATAGTCCTGAGCGGGCTGGAACTTGGCGCTCGCGAGAACAAGTCAAGAGTCACCGCTCCCATCGCCCAAGCGGCTCGCCACACCGACACAAGGCCGATAAAGAGATTGAAGAGGAGGATTTTCAAGATGTGCGGAGGAGGTTGCATCACAACAAGGCACCGCCTTCAACTCATGCTCGTTTTGACCAGCTACCAAAAGACACGAGTACTAGAATCGCCCACAGAGACGCAGAGAAGAGTTTGAGAAAGATTCGTTCCGAGGCGAAAATTCTTCTCTCGAAGATCTCAGAGCCTGAGGACGAGTCCATGGAGACAGAGGTACGGCATAGCGGAACCGCCAAAGACCATGAGCCAGCTGGACTATCTGTGCCTAGCTCTGCCACGTCTTTGACTGGGGAGACCTCCCCAGAGAGACCTCAGCTGTCGGCCAAGGAGAAGGGCAAGGGGAAGGCAAGTGTGAATACCTTCGGACAGACGGAGCCGCCACGCCCTGGCAAGCCTGTCACCGGAATGAGCCATGATCATCGCCGACATGACCAAATCTCGAAGTCAGACAGAATCAAACCGGCCTCCTGGGATAAGGACAAGGCAAGAGAGGTCGCCAAGAAACAGTCAGAAATGCCCCATTCTATTCGTACCTCGGCCCAGCAGCACTCAGCCAAGTCCCGCCAGCCTGCTGCCGAGAGGGGTGGTGAGCATCAGTGCGACTGGAAGGACAAATACGACACTCTCAAGGCAGAGGCCGAAATGGGTCGTCCTGGGCTAGACCTTGGTGTTGATGAAGTCGGTCATGACCACCAATGCGACTGGAAGGAGAAGTATCTCGCGCTCAAGCCAGAGGTTGAGGGTGATCAGGCCCAGCAGCAGGCTGACCTTGGGCTGGAAGGGCTGACGATCGTGTTGCACATGAGAGGCAAGGATGACTTGGTCATCAACACGGACTTGAGAGAGTTGGGTCAATAGTTAGTGTGATGGAGGAACAACGGGTATGCTGGTTGCATTGATTATCCAAGATTCCTAAAATTGGTCCTCAGAGCAGACGAGAGAAGGAATGCCTTGTCGGCGATGCTTCGAGTTTGTGGTTCGAGTAGCAACCTAGAGTGTATTCTTAATTCTTCATGATAGAATGGTACAATGTCTCTGCAGCATTCAATACAGACTCCTATTTGCTGCAACTACGATAAGGCGGGAAAGAAAATCCCTTTATGAACAGAGATGGAATCCAATCCCAAAAGCCCAGATGGAAGCACTGATAGTCTACTGTATTCTACTCCATTCTCTTCGGCATCGGTGCCGTTTCGGCCGTAGATCATCCGCCGCCGTAATCGATAAGCCATGCCACATCAAGAACGTCACCTTGCCGCCACCTTACACCACCATCGTGACACCTGCTAGACTACGAGTTTTCTCAGTTCAGCCATCTTGTAATTTCTTGTATCAATTCTGGGATATATTTTCTCCAGTGCTTTGAATTAGTACCAAGCATGAAGATCCCCCTGTCGGCAATCCTGCCCGGCCAGCAGACCTCCGAGGCCGCCTGCTGCACGTGCGCGACGGTGCTCTCCGACGTCCCGAGGTGCTCGCCCCAGACCGAGAAGCCGTACCCGGCCGACAGGAGGCTGGAGTGCTGCCCGAGGGTGATATGTGGGCGATGTATACACGTAAGACTGTCCCTTCCTTGTTCTCCTCTTGTCCTCGCCCAATGACACACACACACACACACACACACATGAATGCACACCAGGGGGGGGGGGGGGGTTCCGGAGGTGTCGGCTGACAGACAACTCGCCCAGGACAACGCCCGCTTCGCGTCGTACTGCCCCTACTGCCAGGTCGCCAGCGAGCCATCCAACCCACTACCACGGGGCCTCCAGGAGCCGCCCTCGTACGACACCGCAACGGCCAACACGGCCCCGCGGCCGGCACACCGACCCGACAACGACGCACCACCACCCCCGTACAAGCCCTCGGCGGCAAACACCCCCACGGCCCCAGACGAGAAACCCACCAAGGACGAGACCACACCCCCACCCCCAGACACCCTGCACTTCGTGCACCCGACCGACGACACGATCCCCTCGCTCTCGCTGCGGTACAACGTGCCGGCCGCGGTCCTGCGGCGGCACAACAACCTGACGTCGGACCACCTGCTATCTGCGCGGCGGACGGTGCTGGTCCCGGGCTCCCACTACCCGTCTGGTGTCTCGTTGAGCCCACGGCCCGTGGGCGGGGAGGAGGAGGAAGCCCGAAAGGGCAGGATCCGGAGGTGGATGGTCGCGACAAAGTGCGCCGCCTACGACGTCGCCGAGCTGTACCTCGCGCAGGCGGGCGGGGATGTGGGTGTCGCCGTCGAGAGGTACCGCGCCGACGAGGAGTGGGAGAGGCTGCACCCCTTCGACGGTGGGTCGTCGGGGAAGGGCAAGGGGAAGGGGAGGGTCGGGCTGGGCAAGGGGGGAGGCGGGACGTGGGCTGCGCAGGCTGCGTTTCTGAAGCGGCAGGGGCAGTCGTGATTTCAAGGGAGGACGGACATTTGTGTATGGGCGGGCGGGCGTTTGGTGCGAGCTAGAGAATGATTGTAAGATGTTTGTCGAAGCAAGCCAGACATTTTGTTTGTTGTGATGTTTTTTTCCCTTTTCCCCATTGCGAGTGTGGCAGGCCGACGTCAGCCCGCGGTTGGGTATTATCATGTTATGTTCCTGCACCAGACGCCCGGCAGAAGACAGCCCCATGATCTCACCATTGTATGTACATGCACAGATCGCATACCTTTGAGTGAAACAATCATTAGGTGCTACCGCCATCCTATCCCACAACGCCTTGATATACAGACAGCAATAACTCTAGAACGCAGAGCGTGTGCGGATATCCTGCATGATCTTGTAAGCGCTGACCTTGAACAGAGAAAACTACCGCGGGCCAGATAGAACTTACCGAAAGCTTCCGCTCAACCTCCCGAACCGAACGGTCCAGCTCTCCCGCAATCATCAGCTTCTTGTCATTAGGGAGCAAAGAGTACCTCTCGCAGAGGTCCCCGTCGATCACGCCCTTTACCGGGGCGTAGTAGCCACGGTACATGAGGTGATCACGCCCGGCGAGCGGCGCGTCCTCGGACCTCATGTGCTGCTCCAGGCTCTGGAAGAAGTCCACGTCCTCCCTGCTCATGAACGGAATGAAGACGCCGATAGTGCCCTGGATACCGCCCCATAGAAGCACCTCTTGACCGCCGACAACGAGGCTCGTCTTGGTAATGCTGGTAGGCAAGTCTTGCGTGTAGTAGTGCGCCATGAGGTCCACCCTGTGAGGCGTGGCGTGAAGGTATGGTCGAGCGTGGGTGAGGTGCACCTCGGACCCCGGCTCGTCAGCCTCAAGACTAGCCTTCTCGGGGCACCGTAGGATCCAGACATTCCCAAATTTATCGGCGCCAGCCACTGACTCATAATCGACCATGGTCGATGAAGTTACCCATCGGTTGACAGTATCAGACACAAAAGGTATGATCTTGTGGGTCTCGGGTTTGTACACGACGTACGTCACGCCTTGCTGCACGTCACTGACGACGATGCGGTTGCCTTGGGCTTGAAGAGAGACGATGAGGTTCGGCGTGACTTCAGCTTGCGCTTTTCTCAAAAGCTGTCGCAGACCCAGGTCGTAGACTCGTAATGTTGTGCCGATACCGGCCAAAAGCCTGCCCTGGAATGGCAACAGAGCCATTGGCGGTTCTTCGACCTTGGTTTTGTGGATGAACTCCAGTTCCCTCCCGTTCTCCTGGAACCGATAGATGTGGATGTAGCCCTCGCTAAACTGGCGCGGGTTGAGAATCAAGTCCTTGGCCGTACCGACAATCAGGAAGCTTTCGCCATCCTGGCTTGCAAATGGCACCACAGCCACGCTCACTGCTGCCTCATTTCCGTCCAGTTCTACGCTGTATGGAACACCGGGTTCTTCTGAAGCGGGATCAACTACATTGATACACGATGCCCATCGTCCTCGTCCCCGAGGATAACCGAAGTCTTCGGGGGGGAGGACTGTGGAGTCGCCATTGACAACCCCCGGATCTGCCAGTAGTTGCTGCCTTAAATCTGGAGGCAGCGTATTGTTGTCGGCCTCAATTGTGTAGAAATAAGGCTGCTCAGGATGCTTGACCAGCTTCTTGGGTGTATAAGTGAGCGGTATCGACTTTTGAATCAGATTTTCACTGAGTTTCTCGATTGAAAAGATTCTGTTGCGCCGTCAGTAGTGTTCGGGCACATGGGATTGGCAGGAGTTTTGGGCTTGTGGGTGTCATCAGAAGGAACAATTGAAATCTAAAAAGATTACAAGGCCTCATAGCCAAAAAAGGCAGTCGGTATCCCTTTTATCATCATAAAGTATGGGGTTGCGAGTGTGACAAAGGAGGACTGACCTTAGATAGTTGGCGTGGATCCCTACTATGCCCTCTACACATTGCTCACTGTTGAAGCTCCAGCCCCATTCCAATTCAGGATAGTCAAGGGGTGTCATCATGAAGCTCCGTGTAAGGGGGTCGGCATATCCAAGCCACGCTCTGGAGCTTAGGGCAAGGACGCAGATCGAACCTTGGCACGTCACCTGGAATAATCTTACAGATTTAATGCCCAGGAACTTCTGGCGAGTATCTGTGAGGTCGCCCGTGATTTCGTCCAGGACCGTCCGCAGGTAGACACCGGAATGCAGACCGATATGTAAATAGAGAGTAGACCCTCCAGTAGCAGAGTCTTCCATCGCCATGATTGCCAGGGACGACGGCGCAGCAGATAACGCCTGAACGGACTTGTTCTCGAGAGTAGAGTCAGGGTCCAGACTCAGCACACGAACAGTGCGGTCATCGCAACCAACGGCCAAGAAGGAGCTCCTTTGCCTGCCCTCAGGGACATCGCCGAGACTAAGACACGTCACAGTCCCAAACATTTCCTTTTTCTCGTCGTACTCGGCCAGCGACCCGTCCTCGTCCATTTCGAAGTAAACGATCTCGCCGGAGCTGAGGGCGATGGCGACCTGTCTGGAATTTGTAGTGGCGGCCACGATGGATCTGTGTTGTGGTGCGCTCCATTCATTTACCCGACCGCTACGGATATGTCGTATGCCCTTGGGATGGACCTGAATGAGACCATCGTCTCCAAGTTGCTGGACAGCGAGAGTCGGCACCGTGTCCAAGAACCCAGTATCACTGACTTGTTCCACAGTCTCGCCAATACTGAGCACAAGAGTGCTATTAGTAAACGACAGGATGATGTACGCATCAAACTGGTCATCGCTTTGAAGCTTGGTGGTCCAGACTGCCGATGGCGTGCCAGGAAGTTCTGATGCCACGATCTCATTGACCTCCAGGCCGTGCTTGAGCGTGCGGAAGGTGCTGCGCGCGCCATTGCCGCACACGGCGTAGATTTGCGGTGCGTCATCGTCTGTGAGGTTCGCAACCTTGCAATCCACAAGAGGGTTCATTGAGTTGACACTCTCCACAAGGGCCAAGTTCTCATTCGGCCGGGGATGGAAATAGGCGGGCTCGTAGGCGGCCTGCGGGTCGGTAGGAAAGTTGTCACTGCTAAATTCGAGCTCCTCGTCATCGTCGCCAAGCTTTTCGAACTGGTAGAACTGGTGGTTCCCGAACTCGCTTGCAACAAATAAGAATCCACTCTTCAGGATGCACAAACTAGATGCAACCGGAACAGTATCAAAATACTTGATCTTCAAGCGCTCCACCTCTCCAGTAGCATTGCCCTCAGCATCCTCAACCATGTCAATGGTGACTTTGAAAAGGTCTCCGTCTTCGGTCTGCAGCAAGAAAAAGAAAAGACCGGCGCTGTTCTTGAGCTTGTGCATGACTCCTGCAACAATAGAGCGTTTGCGCTGGGGGTCCTCGGTTGCGCCTCTCCGCCGTGGAATAGGTACCCGGAAAGCTTCTTGGTTCGAGTGCCTATACGTGACATTCTCCTCTCCGCAGACGAGCACACCAGAAGGGCCGTCGTTGCCGCCCGGGACCTGGAAGAGCAGACTCGAGGTGGGGTCGACGGGCTCTGACCACTTGCGAACGACATGGTTCAACCCCAAGTCGAGCTCGTAGTACACAAGCTGTGTTTCCGCCTCTCGAGCGGCTTGGCCGGAGGAGTCCTGGTCCGCTTCCGTGTACTCAGTCTCCAAGGCAGCGAAGACGGGGTTCGCATAGCCGACATCGAGCGCCACGAGGGAAAAGACAAGCACGCCAGGCTTATGCGCCTCCAAGGGAGAGGATATCGTGAGCTCTGCTTGAGAGTTCCGGTTCAAGACGTAGACGAGCTTGTTCTTCTCCACCGACGCAATCAGACATGCCCTGCCCTTGGGGTCTGCTGCAAGGAACTGGCCAGGAATGACTCGGCGGATTCCCGACTTTCCGAAGGTCTCGAGGTGGATCCGTGTGAATCTGTTCTGTGACGGCTGATACTCGACGATGGCGATTCTGCCTGAATCAGTGGCCAGGATGATGTAGTCTGCGACCGTTGTCAGCAAAGGGCCCGAGGCAGAAGACAGACCCTTCGTACAAAGACAGACACAGCCCGATCATGTTGGGACTCGAGGAAGATCTGGCAGGTCGGCTTCGAATCACTAAAAGCCCACGCTTAAGAAGGGGAGTGGGTTGCGAGGACGACGGGCTTACCTTTGTTGCTGCCTGCCAGGCGGAAGGCGGCGATGGACCTGATGATGCCAAAGATGTCGTGCGAAAGCAGCGTGATGACCTTGCCTTGGGTGGGATCGGGTCGCAGGAGGGAAAGGCGCGAGCCACAGGCCGTGATGATCTGCTGCTCCTTGGTACCCGAGAACTGGCCCAGGATGGCCTGGGTCATGGTCGACGGCGGCTGGATGGTCAAGGAGTACAGGAACATGTTGGATGTGGTCGCCATCTTGACTTCTGGGTCGCAGATGGCCTGCGCAGAACCCTCATGGGTCTATTGGAGTTGGACTTGGCGGTCGGTCGCGTGTGTCTCGAGGGTGGGGGGGAACTGTTTGTGAAGCTCGAAGCTCCAGGTGGTTGATCCAGGCGCGACGAGGTTGAAAGCTCCCGTCCAGCTCTCTCCCCCAGAAAATTTGGTTCGCGCTGCTGCGCCACTATCAATGAGCTTCAGCCACACCTGCCCATCTACCCCAAATCATGAGCTCACTCACTACTACATGCCACCCTGCCGTTACTTGATGATCTCAACGACTGCATTTATAGCAAACCTTTTTCTTTTTTTCCACCAGAACTTTGAGGGTTTCTTGTGAAGGATCCTTGCCCATATCGATTGGCTTGCCATGGCACCGTCAATTGACTCGGCAGCACGCGCTGCGCTGAGCACAATGTGCCGGCAATGCGCCCGAACTACGGCGAAACGATGGGCTCCTCGCATGACAGCATCGTCAACGACTGCGCGAACAGTACACACGGGAAAGCCTGCGAAGCCAGCAAGGCGCGCGGTGAGCACTCCGAGACCAGAGGGAATCACGCGGTCATCCTCGAGCTTCGCGCAGGCTGCAACAGCCTTTGGGGTCAAGAACGAGGCAGACGGCGCACCGTCTACCAGCAACAAACCAGTCCTCGCCGAGGACAACCTCTTCCACTCCTACACCGACTCACCCATTCCTGAGATCCGTCAGCGCGCGGCATTCATGCGCCAACACGCCTACTGTCCCTGCCCGGACCACCGACCAACCCGACTCTCCGAAAGTGGCCAGCCCCTGCGGCAGGACGCCGAGACGGCGCAACTGCCCCCAGCCCACGTCAACTTCGAGTGCCCGGACTGCGGCGTGCCCGTATACTGCAGCAGGGAGCACTGGATGGCCGACTATGAGGCCCACCTGGAGGTATGCGACACGCTGAGGCAGATCAACGAGGACGACCACGACCTCCGTTCCGGCAGGTTCTTCCCCGAATTCCAGTACGCGGGCCCGCAGCTGGAGGAGGCCATGGTGAACATGACCAACTGGGACACGTTCCTGTACACGAGGAACTTCGAGGCCATCAACTCGGACAGGAGCATGCGGCAGGCGACGAGGCTGCTCACGTACCCGGTGACGGTCGGCAGCATCCTGCACGAGCTCAGCCCCTACAGCCTGCGCCAGGACGGCCAGCTGACCCCCGAGGGCCTCAAGAGCTTCAGCGCCCTGCGGTACACCCTCCACCCGCCAAAGTCGGGTGGCGGCACAGAGGTCAAGAATCTGCGCCTCGAGGCGCCCCCGGTGCGCCTGTTCGTCCTCGGCGCGCGCGCAGAGTCCTCGCTCCCGCGGGACGCCTGGGTGCAGCTCGCGCACCTCTTCCCGCGCTCCAGCTTCCACCTGGTCTTCATCGGCCCGGAGTCGATGGCCAACCGTGACGACGAGTTCCCGCTCCCGGAGAGGACGCCGGGCAACCCCTTCGGCGCCATCGTCGAGCGGCCCTGGCACAACATGAAGATCAGCACCATCGTGGACTACTACCACACCATCCACCGGACCGGCCACTTCTACCCCTATGACCCCTACTTTGACTGCTTCGTGCTCTTCCACCCTGGCCTGGGCCACCCGGCCAGCTCGCATGAGTGGGCCGAGACGCTGCCCATGCTGCTGGAGACCAAGGCGCCCATCATCGTGACCGGCTATACGCAGTACGACATGGAGAGGGACATTGAGTGGGTCAACAGGACGGCCGCCGGCGAGTTCGATCTGCTGCTCAAGCCCGGGGAAAACACCTTCAGGAGTCTGAGGTGGGACCTCAACGATATGGATCCCCAGGACATCACATGCGGTAACTGGGGTGTGTGGGCTTTCCGCGGAAAGAGGTGAGTATTTGAACCTTGTTATATGGTCAGCTTCCAAACGCACAACGCTAACCGACTGAACAGGTATGAGACGACAAGGAAAGATGAGGAATAGGAATGAGAAATGCCTCACTGGCGACACCTTGTGGGCAGGGATACCTTGAAATGTATACAATACATCCAGTGTATATTGCTTGTACATATGTGATTATCTACGACCCGGCTAAATCACATCTCTGCGCATACTGCGTCGTTGACAAGACCCGTCTCATCTCGACCAGCTCTCCAGCTCTCATGCTCTTAGTGCTTTGACGTAGAATGGATGGACTTGCCCTCTCTCCCAATGACACTCCTCGTTCTACAGTCAAGTTGTGTATCAGGGGTCAAAATAAATCTCCATGGAAAATGCCAAGTATGCCCAACCACACCTTGAAAGGCCTCGCATGCTTCACAGGTGCCCGATTTCAAATGTCTTAGGTCTCAATTAATGCCCCTCTGGGTCACCTTTCACGCGAACGTTTCATGGAAAGATTTGGACTTTGGGAAGGCTGTTCTGAGCTTTTTGAGGGCTTGCCTGGTCTCTTCGACGCCCGACGTGTACCTTTCGAGGCTCGTTTCGCATTTTTCGAGGGCTGGTCTAGACTTTTTGAGGCCCAGTTTGTATCTATCGAGGCCAAGTTTCGACTTTTCGGTCCCTGCGGCTCAGGGCGAGTTTTTGGTTCAAGTGATGCATCAACACCAGCTGCGCCTGTAAGCCCTTGCCACGGAAGTTGGTCCTCGGGCTCTGGGGTGCTGGGCATAGGCCATACCGTCATATGAATGGTCACGTCATTCTGGCATCTTTGACACCGTGCATGAACGACGCCGCTGACACAGATATCTCGGCGGCAAGGTCGACGATCGCGACCACGGACGCGGCTGATCCGACGGCCTCCGTGGCCTGAAAGCCGCAGAAAATGTTGGCCGTTGGGGGCAGCTCAGTAGGAGTTTCAACCGGTTTCTTGCCGTGTGCGATGATACGAGCATACACCTGGGTCGCTCGACAAGAGCGACGGTGGCATGATGGGAAATACTCAAGAGGGTGCAAGGCCCCTGGCAGTCTGCCCGATAGCTCAGCCTCTCATCCTCCTCCCCCTCTGGAAAAAGGGTGAGTGGCAGCTTATCAGTGCAGAGGACGTCCAGAGGTCACCAGGACTGTTATGTAACACGAAGCTTCCTGCCAATGGGAGAATTCGCCAGGCTGATTTTCCCCAGACGGCATCCTGCGTTAATCATGGGTGAAATGTCGCCTGTAGCGAGTGTTCTCAGCGACGTGGGAATAGAAGCCGAAGAATGTTCAAGGCTTTTTCAAATGATGTGCGAAGACATAGAGATATAGGAACTACGACTGTCCCTGGGCAACATCTAAAACGGAGAGGTTCGCTGACAGTCAAAACAACCACGATAAGAAGTTATCTCCAGCTTATCCACTACCCCCCTGGAAAGACCCATTCTCTTTATTCTTAAACAAAGAGATGTACTAGATCAGGCATTGGAGAATCAAGTTTGTGCCCAGATAGCACGAGAGCCCATCAACCGACCTGAAATGTCTCGACTACTCTTCAAGTTCTGCCCGATTGAGCCCAGCTCTTCACCTGTAAACAACAAAGCCCAAGGGCCAAATACCCGTCCTCACAATGTATCTCAATTAATCTTTAATTTCTGTCTGATTGTCTCTTTTCAACTAGGTAGTGTAGTGTATCGAGGCCACCTCTCAGAGGCCTTAGCGAAGTCTTGCTAATCTGCCCGAGGCTGCTTGTCTGGAGTAGTAGTAGTAGTAGTAGTACAACAGAGAAGACCTAGAGACAGAGAGAGGGAAAAAAGGGTGGATGTCGAGAACAGAAAGATTTGGGGAGAAGGCAGCAGGTAGTCGGGTTTGGGCAGAGGGAGAGCACAAAACACACATACATACACACTCCACGCGCTCATACACAACCCATGTGTGCTGCCCGGCACCGCCCTGAATAGCCTCACAAAATTGGCCTTGGGGAGGAGTTGCCAAACGCGCAGGAGCTGCTCAACAGTACATTGGTCATCGTCATCGTCATTCGGCGTCACCGCTGTCACCGGTCAAAATCAATTACTCTATCATGTTGGCGGTCCGCTGTCGGTTCCACTCATACAGTTGTCGCAGGGGCCTTGGGCTTCTCCATGGGCTTGCTACCGCCGCCAGCCATCCAAGAGAAGGCCGAGGCGCCGCCGACGGGGTTCGCGCGAGTGGCAGGCGCCTTCGGCTTATTGTTGTCCGTTGCCGACGTCGACGTCGACGTCGGTGTTGGTGGCGCCCCGCCACTGTTGGAGGACATCGCGCTGGGCGTGGCGGCACTGACGCTGCGCCTGACGGTGTCCCAGCGAACCGTCGGCGCAGGGGCCGGTGAGCTGCCGTTCTGGTCGAGAATAGAGGATGCGGCGCCCTGGCTCTTCCGCCGGCTGAGCTCTCCGCTTGACCGGGACGGGGCCGGTAGGTCGACGCTTGTTCCGTTGCGCGCCGCTGAGGAAGATATCGAGACCGACTTCTGAGGCTTCAGGATCTTCATGCTGCGCCCGCCCCTGCCTGCTGGCTGGTACCCGCTCAAGCCGTTCTCGCGCTGAGAGGCCTCCCCGCCGCTGGCTGAGCCGCCCTGTCGCCAGGATCCCCAGATACCAGCTGTAGAGTCTCGCCGCCCTCCTCCGTCCGAGCTTGCAACAATCTCCTTGCCAGTATTTTCTTCCACACCGGACGCGATCTCCCTATGTTGTCGCTCGCTGCCACTATCGGATGGAGCGCTAACGGCTGTGTTCTTTGATGAATAGGCTGGCTGATTTATGTTCGAAGAAAATGGGCTCGCAAGATCAGATTCTCCAACATCCGAATGAGAGACGGATGTCTCCGCCCGGTCAGGAACCGCTGCCGTCTGTGGACGTGGGTCACCAGAAACAAACGCTGGCGCGCTGGCATTGAGCTTCGGTCTCTCTGGAACAAAGTTGACCGTGGCGATGTGCTTGTAAGTAGACTCATCTTCAGGTCGGACAAAGGGAACGGAGAGTCTGTCACGATCATCACCGTTGCCGAAGAGCGTCATTCGATTTTGAGACAAGAGCACGTCGGCACTGTTCGAGGTCAGGGTGTCGTTGCCGATGAAAATACGGATAGCCTGCCTGTGATCCCCCGCCTCTGAACTTTCTGTTCCGGTGACCTCGAAGTCAACATTGATGTACGGCACCTGTCGGCGAGACGGACTTGAGGACCGAGAACTTGATTGGGCCACCGTGGCTTCAGCAAAGTAGACAGGGAGGGTGGCACGCAAGACCCCATTGATATTCCTGTGGGCCTCGCCCACAAGATCCAGCTCCTTGAGGAGTGAGTAGTCGAGGGTCGACTTCTGGGATCCAGTGCAGACCACCGCGTAGAGGAGCGTGTCATGTGCGTACTGGGTCGTGAGCCAGCAGCGAACAATGGATGGAACAGGACCCAGGAACATCAGTCCCGGAGGTGGCCGGGTGATCTCTATTGGAGATGAGTCGTCGTCATCGTCATCCCGACTGCTGCCCAGTAGCAAGTCAAGACCGAGACTACTGGTCCTGCCAGATGCGACCGAGTGGAACGAGTGTACCGAATGGCCTGCAGAGCTATGTCGTCCATCGGATTTGTGGGAAAAGGAGCGCTCCATCATGGCAGGACCCCCCAGGCCACTTCCAGGCCTGGCAGGACCAGATTCGCCAGAATGGCGCGCACTTTGACCCCAATTGGAAGCGTGCAGAGTGGCCTCGTCGAATCGAACGCTGTTTGCCCTCGATGCCGCCCCTCGGCGAGTGGGCTCGTCGTCGGCATCCAAGTGAAGAGAGCCTAGGAGGTTCTGCCCTTGCTCGTCGTCGAAGTCATCGAACACCTCGTTATGAGGCATCTGCACAGGTCCTGCGCTTTTGTGTTAGAATTAAATCTAAGCGGAGTGATTTGCAATTCATATCTTACCGTGCTGAGGTGTCCCTCCCAGTACGCTTGGGAATGGGGAAGAATTCCAGACTGACTTGACGGCATCCTCTGTTTGGCGCCTCTCGAGCCGCATCAACCTCTCGGCATGACTGGCCTGGATGAATTGGACCTGCTTCACTTCCATCTGGACATTATGGAGTTCTTGGTGGAGAGGCGTCAGACGAGAATCCATGCCAGGATGGACTAAACAAGTGATGGCTCTGGAGGATGTCGTCCGATGGAACGAGGCGGGCAGTACGATGAACGGACGAGGCTGGCAATTATCACGCTCGTTGGGGCCTGGGCTGGTGGGCGCAAGGAACAGCGGGTGCGTTTATTGAGCTCCTCACTGTTCTCCCGTACGTGTGCGCGGCCAAGACAACTGTATCACCCAGCCCAAAACGGCCCCGGGCGTTGTCGTTTGCGACCTCGATCGTCGAGACGAGAATCAAACTACTAAAGTGTACGCCCCCCACATCGCACGCAAAGACCAGCAGGTCTTTTCTGCGATGTGCTCTGCCGCTGTTGGGATGGTAGCAGAGGTGGCTGTGTTGTGTGTGCAGCACTGACGTACAAGTACAATTCGGGTATGAGGGTGTTGCGTTCGCGTGTAAGCCGGAAGCTGTGAACAGCAATGGAACGCGAACGTCGGCAGAATGGTCAGAGGGGAGCCGGAGGGGTTTGAATGATGTTGACAATATCCGCCTCGTTGCTGTTCCTGATTCGAGTGGAGAAGGTCGGGTTGAATCCGACGATGGCCGCCTGAATTTGTTGTTGCTATTCGGCCAGGTGGCCAGGCGGGAATCCTGAGCAGCGCTCCTTCGAGGTGGCCGAGACACGTCGTAGCCCCGGGGATGGCGCGGATATCTCAATGGAATGGGCAGGTTGAAGTCGCAGCGGCGAAGTCGCAGAGACAGGATTCGTGTCGCGAACGTGGGGGTCTTTGATTGTCGTGGTTTAATGGTTGTTGGGACCGAGTGGCCAAACAGGTGTAGACCACAGTGGGAGTTGACGAGTCGAGGGCAAGGGCAGGAGAGGGACAGACAGCAAGGGCGGATGCTTCGCTAAGGCCAGGTGCAGGCGGCAATATAGACAAGGTTGATTTGGAGACGAGTCGGATTGTTTGTAACAGTGTTGCTGGTTGGGACACGGTTTCGGCGAGGGCGAGGCAAACGAAGTAGACAGGTAGATGCTGGGCAGCCGTGAATTGATGCGTGGCGTGCGGTCGGTGCTTTTGGGGGGGGGGAAGGCTGGAGGTTGTGAATGATGATGATGAATGAGCGAGTGTACGGCCGGCGTATGATTTATCGATTGGACCATCCCAGCCCCATTCGAGTCTAGTTCCAGTGTCCACCTAACCCGTCTGCCTGCTGGCTGTCACTGCACTGATGCTCGCTCTTGCTCTTCGGGGCGGTCGGGCTGCCTGGGGTGCTGCCAAGCCAGGCCTGTTCTCAATTTACAGTCCCGTGTCAAAAAAAAAAAAAAAAAAAAAACCCTAAATCGCGAAAATACCTGTATAAAAGCCACTAAATCTTGCTATTTAAAATAGCTGCATCTAGCTAATTAAAATAATAAGATTTATATAATATTTTTTATTATAATATTTATAATTAAAAGTAAAATAATAATTTTATATTTTATATTTTATTATAATATTTATAATTAAAAGTAAAATAATAATTTTATATTTTATATTTTATTATATTTCTTATTTTAACTATTTATTTTATTTAAAATATAATTTATATATTTATATTCACCTTATATTTTAAATAGCTTAAATTAAAACGGATTTAATAATATACTTTTTATAACCTTATTATTAGGTATAGCCACAGTTTTAAGGAGAAGATAAAATAGATTCTTCTAACTCTTACAGAGAAAGCAAGGAGAAAGAACCACCATAATATAATAGGTTACTCCACCATTTTATAATGGGGAAATCTCCACAGCTTCTCCAAGTATATCTAGCCACCATATCCTAATAGGGACAGGGTAAGGTCCTAATAATATCCCCCCTCGGAAGGAAATATTTTTCTCTAGGAAAACTCAGCGATAACTATCCACCTTGCACAGGTAATTGCGCACCTTATACAACATAGCTGCCATACTTTACCATACAGCCAGTTAGTAGTAGGACAAGTGCATAAGGAATATAGAACATCAAGGAACGCCAATATTAAAAGCACACAACACGCATCATTCTGTAATGCTATAGCCTAAATCAATCGGCTATAAGGGCAGGATCATGCAATCTATAGGAATAGTGCAGAATAAAAGCTGCATATCTTGTAAAGGCTTATACGCTATAAGATGGTAGTGGTATAAGTGGTAGTAACCATCGACTCATAATAGGGAGTTTACGCCAATAATACTAGTAATAGTAACCATTAACTCATAATAGGGAGATTATATTAAAAGTAAATATTACAGTAATCATCGTTTATACTGAGGAGTATAGTAGAAGTTACACGCTATCTAGGAAATAGTAGAGCTCTTACGGTGGTTACGCTTAGTTTTCTTCTTAGAACGATTCTTCTCTGCGGAATTAAGCTGGAATATATTGTCCTCCTTATTACTGCTAGCCTTATTACTAGCTTGCTCCTCTTTATCGTCATTGTCGCTTAATAGCAATAGGCGCTTCAAGTTATTAGTAAGGTTGTACTCAGCGTCATCGGTTAACTCACAACAGAGAAATAATCGGGACAGCTCCGTCTCATTATTAACAAAAGGCACCTACAACTTGTTAATAATAGCCCACGCAGACTTAATAATAAGCTTTTTCTCTGCGATACAGGCTTTGATGCCCACTGCCATCAGATAGCGAATCGATTATTGTTTAATAGTAATATAGGCAGTTGCCAGGCGCAAGGCAACAGCTTCTTTAATCTAGGCATTAAAGTGGTCCTTCATATAGTTATGCCACTTTTTGGCGATAACAGAGTCACTTGTGGAAAGGATATGAATATACGGTCGGTACTAATCACAGATACCTAGGGTGCTTACAATAAAGTCCCAATTAGTCTAGCCGAATTCTTACTGCTCGGTCTCGCTAAGACGGACCTTAAGGATGTTAAAAACAACAGGAACAAACTTGCTTAGAATAAACTAAATCGATAAAAAGTCGCTTAAACAACTAAACTCATATTTAGTAGCAGTAGCCGGATCCTAAATAATGCAGAGAACCTCCACCTTATAAAAGGTAATAGTCTCTTTAGTTCCATAGAGTACCTTAACGGGCCACTCCACCTCATTCCATTCGCCCTCAAGCTTATAGGTGCGGACGCTCAAATACTCAACGATTTTCTTATACTTAGCCAAGTCTTCCACCAAATAAGTATAGTCCACCTCCATAAAATCTTAATAGTACTTAGAAGAAGCGGTACGTGCCTTAGGGGAATCAATGGTCACTAGCTCCATATTAGTAATAACGCCAGGAGCCTCAGCCACCGACCTTATTTTAGTCTAAAGGCCTTAAAGGTAGGAAAAATAGTTCTGCGCCATCAAGGGATAATCGGTTGCTCCCGATTTAAAGGTATTCTTCCATTATGAAAGGAATTAACCAGTATACTCCGCTAGGTGCTAGAGGCAATCTTAAATAGTAAGTAACGTATTATAATCGGTACCCTATACCTCAATCTGGCCGACAACCACATCGTCTACCTTAACCTTAAGGTCCTCTCCCAGCTTCTTCCTCTCTAGCATAAACTATCCCGCGGTGTTATAGGCACAACTGCTCTTATTGCCAGGAGTAGTTAGGTTACCACTAGAAGAGCGTAGGCTATTCTTAACACGCGTTATAACTTAATGCGTAATTTGCTTATTAGTGCCAAGGCCAAAGCTTAGGGACTGCTTAGCCGTAGAGAAATGGATGCCCTTACAACGGTTGTAAGGGGTAACAGAAGGGGTATCATTTAAATTAAAGTAGTTATTATCGTTACTCTTATATCGTTAAGGTGTGAATAGCTGGGCCATCTTACACTTGCAGCAGGCTTGCATAGCACAGGCGCCGGCATTAGAGTTGTATCTGCTTATAATATAGAATAGGATCGGGCTAATACTCGGAGAATTAATATCTTCAGATCTAAGCTGGTTACTTATAGTATTGTCTTAATCCTATAATTCCTCGATATTAGATTCCATATCCTTTTACTATACCACTAGATAAAGCTAAAATCTAGTCAGATATTAATGCCACTCCCGACAAATCTATAGTGGCTAAGGGTAAGTAGCCAAAAGATGCTTAGCCTCCTCTTCGTCAATAGCCATAAAGTCATAGCCTTTGGGTATCTCTAGTTTAGGGACCTAAATAGTAAACTCCTAGACTCGCTCCTTAGGATTAGAGATTCCTTCCTATACAATATAGCCTAGCCAATCATCCAGGGTATTATGGTAGGTTTCCCAGAATAACTTAGTCTTAGGTCCGACCGAACTAGTACAGCGAATAAGGTTTATAAGGCCACTATAAAATAGGATAGCGTCTCGAATGTCATAGTATTAGGGTAAGATACTAGTGCAAATAGCTTAATAGATGCCACCATAATATCGATACATCTTTAACCGTTAATGGTGGTTGGGGTACAGTGCTTTAACCTAGTTAGTTATAATGGATGGAGCAGGGGAATAAAGATTAATGCAATGCGTATTTAAGAGATAGAAATATTTATTTATAGAAATATATTCGAGGGAAATAGATGGACCTCTAGTGTATAGTGGTAACTTGATATATACTGGGCAGCTAGATGGTGGCGAATAACTATTGCGCAATACGTGCCAGAATATGGAAGAAGTTGGCTGAAGCGATCTTAAGAAGTGCTCTCCGTAGTCGGGAAGGCGATTGTTATAGGACAATATAAAGTGTAAAGAGAGTAGTATATGGTGGTTGTGGTGTAAAGGTGAAGGGAGCGTATAGTGGTTGTTTATTTACTTGGCCACCAGCAGATGGTAGTTACGTGGGTTGGAGCTTGGAGCTTTTAAGCTCGCTAGCCCGCCAGTCTAGCCAACCTGCGCCTTGGGCCAGCTGGCTTTTCCACCTCAGGTTCTTGGGCCACCACCACTTAATGGTCCCTCCTTAGCCTTTTTAGTCGGCATCGAGGTTAGGCTTAGACCTCACCAGGTTCAGATGGTGTAGGTCTAGGTTAACAATGCTCTTGTACCTCTCTACGCAAGCTTTCTATTAAGTCCTTTTGCTCATTAAACTCGCGAACAAGCTCATCTGCATTAAATACGTTCTCTGGCATCCACACATTATAGTGATATAGGTAGTCCTTCCACTTCACTAAATACTATATTTCCATCCTTCTGCCACAACGCGTTATCCTCTTATCCAATATTCGTTTTAACTCATAATAGCGATAGTCCTCAAGGTACCTCCACTCTCCATCATCCTCTTCCTCTACTTCCATTAAGGCTGCCAGCGGAGCTTCTCGTCCATATAGGTCACTCCCTAGCGCGTATGCTAGGGAGAGTTAGACAACTAATATAACTAGATGCCTATTTATATTTAGTGGAAATTCAAGCCTATATACCAGATTGCCCACCTTCTCTTAGACTTTAAAAGGTCCTATATGTTATTGGGAGTACTTTCTTAATAGATTTCCTGGTAAATAGTAGCTACTGCCTATTCGAATCCATACCCAATCTCCTAGGGAGAAGGTAATAGGTCTATACCGCTAATCATACCTCTGCTTCATCTGCATCTAGGCCACCGCAATATTAAGATTAGCTTCCTCCTGGAAGATATCCCGAAAAATTACCTCATGCTAGCTTCCAGCCTATAACATGGTGGTTGTATTCATACCATATAGCATTTCGTTAGAAGAGCACTTTATAGTAACGTTATATACATTATTAAGGTTGAACTGAAATGCTGGTACCACTTCTATCTATAGCTTGGTAGGATTTTCCCATACGAATATTCGTAAGGCAAATTCTACTATCATATTCTTACGTTCTAAAAGACTATCTATTTATAGGTAATAAGCTATTAAGAAAAGGAGCCTTATACCTAATTGCTCCCAAACTAATTTCCAAAGGTTTAATATAAATTTAGGGTCTCTATTTAAAATCATCTATGCTAGGATGCTCCAGTTGGCAAGGTAAAGCTAGGTAAGCAATACCTTTGCCCAGTCTTATGCGGTATATAGAGTACATCCTAGAATAAGGAGAGATACCTTAATATATTTATCTATTACCGTAAGCATAGCATTAAAAAAGGGGATATTATTTATCTACTAGGGTATTCCTCCTAATAATACCTCTAGCAGGGCGGTAATAAAATTAAGGGTATATATATAGAATAGGATATTCGGGGTAATAATTAGTTTAAGTTCTCCCAATAGTGCTTAATTATCATACCGATTTAGTCCATATATTGGGCAGTAGTTAATATACTTCTTAATCTTCTTACAAAGATTTATTACTATAAATTATAATACCACTCTATGCCATACTTGTCGAATGCTAAAGTGGTATTGCCCATTATACGCCTAGGCTATAATATCTTTATCCATTAGTTCTGGCATTACTAGTTTTTAGTAGCCACTAGCGTTCTTAAGGTACAGTAGGCCGTCTATCAGTACAAAAGGAAGATGGACTTACAGTGGTAGATCGGTAGTAAGTTATTCGATAATCCTATTCCATTTAGGAATCTCACAATAAGCCTTTCGTATTTAGTCTGCATAGGCACAATCGATATAAGTTTCTAAGACCATATAGAAGGTATTCTCCTCCCATAATTCTTTAAATATTCCTAATCCTTCCAAGTTATACTAATAAGTTAAAATCCTCGATATAGCATTAGCCATAATATTTATATAGCTAGGAATATAGCGCATATCCAGTTAAAATTAGCTTAAGAACTCAGACGCGAGTATAAGCTTTATATTCATTTTTATTTTATCTACCGTATTAAGGCTTATTTATTTAACAATGCCCACTGTAGCCGTATGGTTAATAAGGACCTAAACTAGTTTTGCTAAATTAGAGTAAAGAATAATCCTTATCTTCTTAATAAGCCATACTAAACAGGCTACTTCCAATTCTATTAGCCAATATTTAGCCTCTGCTAAGGTAAGAGTCTTACTAAAATACATCAGAGGTTATATTGCAATACGCAGGATTATTTAGTTGGGATCCCATTAAAAAGAGTCATCGAGTTAAAATAGAAGTCCAGAAAATCCGATAATTTTTAAAGCGTCTATCTAGAGAAAGAGTTTCTTATTAGGATTGTGGTAAAATAAGGCATTTAGTTAAGCAAGGGTAAGATAAACGTCTTCGAATACTGCTAGTTCCTCTAGCGTTAGTTTAAAGGAAGTGCGTTTAATATATTATCTCCGTCCACTCTTTAGCGGAAGCTTTCCGTTATTTCTCGTAAATACCAGCATCTTTATCTTTCAATATTGCAATAAATTAATACATTTGCTATAACGGGGAATTAAGTATCTAAGAAAGCCCGTCATACCAATAAACTTTTCCAGTGCACTAAGGGTACTTAGAAACTTCATATCCTTAAGTGCTTAGATCTTTAATTCTGCTATATAAATAGCTAATCTATCCACTTAAAAGCCTAGAAGCTCAATAGATAGATATCCTATAAAGGATTTAGGACCGGAGATTATAATATTCTTCTATTAGAATAATAACCATATTATATTAAGGTCTTTAATATGCTGCTCTGCTATATCAGAGTATATAATAATATTATCGATAAAGGCAGAGGCAATATAGCGATAATTTCGTAAAAGTTTATCCATAAAACATTAAGCATATTAAGAAGAATTTCGATAGCCTATAGTAGCTATATTAAAACATTCCTATCCTCGTACGCTAACTATAATAAAACAATTACGATATAATAGGTAAACTAAGAATTAATAGAAGAAAGAGCGTATATCCATCACTATAAGGTAGCCTTTACCACAAATATATTAAATAACATCTAACTATAAGGGCAGTGGATATACATCGGGAACTACCACCTTATTTAAGGCTCGTAAATCTAAAACTATACGTCCTTTTCTCTTGCCATCCACTACTCTCCAGACAATAAACACTAGTAAGCTAAACGGCGATTATATCTTAACCCATTCAGCTCGCCCTTTATAATAGAGTTTGTCCAAAACCTCGTCTATAATAGCTTAGTCCTCAGTTCCAACAGGATATAGTTATTAGGCTACCTTTTAATTTTGCCAGCCCTCGACCAATAGAACTTTCATCTATTCCTCCTCAGGTATATAGATAAGACCTAAGTCTACCCACAGCGCGATATATTTCTCCGTCAACTGCTAGACTTATTAAATAAAGAAAGGTAAATAATTGTAAACTATAACTCCACATGGCATCTTAACCTTTAGCATATCTGGCAGCTTACTAATGCTAAGTTTAAGTTCGGGTAGAAGATAATTACCTAAGGGAGTTAGATCCTCCTAAATATCTTATGTTATTACGTCTTAGGTATTTATAGATTATTCCTCCTTAGCTAGTTTAATCTATAAAGCCTATAAGGAAGTTATTTCGGGGAAAAGAAAATAATTAAGGTTTTTCGCAAAATTATCCACCGCAAACTCCTAGATAAAAGTAAACATATTAGATAAATTTTCAGGATAAATATCCTTATATGCTTATAAAAAGAAACTCTATTCCACTCTTACTTATCTATCGCTCCCGTACGGCGCAAATATTCCTAGCCAAAATCCTCTTCGGTATTATATTAGCCTAAAACTTATATTAATTGCCAGCATATAGTAGGTAGATAGCCCTAAGAGGTTATATATACACCCTTCTCGCTCCGGCCTAAACAAAAGGGTAGCCGTTTTAGGCGTGCTGCCGTGGTAATAGGTAATAGACCATAGGAGTATGGTGGTATAGTAGTATTTAAGGCTAACTTAACGCTATAGTTAACCATAGGACCTTTAGAAAAGATTTTTGCTAGAATTACCGTATTTCGGAAAAATAATAGTCTCACTACCTCTTATAAATTCAAGATATCTATTCTATAGGGTACCATAGTTTCTTATCCAATAAGTATGCCAGCATTAAGCTTATCGAATACCCAAGCACCAACACAAAGCTTAAAAAAATATAGCCTCCCATCTACTATTCCATAGAGATAGATAGAAAAGACTGCCTATCCTTTTACAGTAATAGTTCTAACTCCTCGGAAACAATTCTTACTATACCAGTTTATATCTGCATCTGGAAAATAATCCAGAAATACTAATAAGATAGCTAAATAATTAGCCCCTATGTCGAAACATATAAGTAACGGTAGTGCTCTGGGAGCAGGATACGCAGAAACATATGTGTATATATACGTGCTTAGGATATTTAGGTTAAAATTAGCAGCTAGGGATATGCCATCCAGCAAAGGACCATCTTAGCTTTATAGAGGCTCGGATGTCTTAGGGCAATAATGCCGTCGCAATTATCCGTTAATCTTAAACACTTTATTGCAGCCAGTACATCTTAGTACCAATGGGTAGCTGTCCTAATACCATATATCGGTAAAGGAAGGGCTATTCTCTTAAGAAAGGGTAGTATTAAAGAAGAAATACTATTTATCTTAGCTTAAGCTATCTATAAATAGTGGTAAAGGAGAGTACTTAGATATAGTTTTAATAAGCACATCTATCTCCTTATCTAATATTTAATATGGTAACTTAAGAGCGAGTATAGCTTAATCACTTACACTTACAGTTTCTTCTTTTATTAGGATATATCCTTTATCGGAAAGGAACTAAAGGTATTTATTATCCTTCTCATAAGCGTTATTCTCAATATAGAAGAAATAGGCTTCTTTCTCTAGGATATTATAGTTTATATCTTAAGAAGCGTAACGCTACCACCTCCTTACACCTTAACGGAATGGAAAATATCTAAAAGATAATAGCTTAAAGTTTTTAAGCCCTAGCTATAGGACATCCTAAGATTAATTAACTTAGGATTATTACCTTAATAGTGCCGGTAGACCACATTAATTAGCCATATATTCCGCTTATCGATGCTAGCGCTATTCCTCCAGCTATCTTCGGAATTCCACCTCTGAAATATATAATCGGCTGTATTATGGTAATTCCGGACAGGAACGGTTTAGCATACCTTAAATTACCTATAGAAAACTTAGTTGTAGAGTAGCCGAGGATTAATAAGACTATGATAGTTAGCTTCTTTCTAGACGCCATCCATAAGATAGTAGCGGTTATAACCTATTAGGTACCTATAGTCTCGCGGATATAGACATCTAATACTGCTAACTTCGGTCTATCTTTTAAGATTATAGTAAGAGACCATTAACGGCTAGTTCTCGCCATCCGGGCACAGTAAATCGAAATTCCCCTTTAAACTCCTCAAGTAAAGTCTTAGAGCCGGAACGGTTAAACTTATAAGCCATAATAGCTGGCTTAATACGGTCATATACTAAGGCAAAGATTTAGTCCTTATAGAAGCCGGCACCATAAGCATACTATTAGTCGGGCTAGGGTGCATATACGCAAAAGAAAACAATAAGCAGAAACAACTCGATTAACTAGATTCTTAGTTATTATTAGATTAAAGCCATCGCCAGAAGGGCAATAGCTATAGGCTAGTCTATAGAAAGCGTTTCGGCCGGACTATCTATCGGGCCGACAGGTCGCGGCTAACTAATTAGCCACACCCGCTACAGCCAACTACTACCATTTCCACACTAACAGTCTTCCAATTTAGCTGCAATCGAGCCGTTACCGAATAGCCCAAAGATATCCTTTCCTTCAAATCGATACAATAAATCACATAACCTCGTTTACTAATCGTCCACTCAATTCGTCGCGCTCAACATAGCCCTCCACTCGAACCATCAACTTATTTATATCAATTAAGCATTCCAGCGCCTTATTTAATAAAGCCTTCGTTATAGCGTCTGCAGGGTTATCGTCGCCGTTAATCCATCTAACCTCGTAAATCTCTCATCGTTCATACACTTAGCATAAGGCCATAATATCGATCATCAGCCGCTTCTCTTTTATTATACCCAGCTTAACAAGGCACTCATACAACAAGTAGAAATCCGTACAAATAATAAGGGAAATCGGGGGAAGGTCTAGTTAATTAGTAATCAGCCGTATCATCGACAAAAGTACTACGCCAATATCGAAGCCGCCGGCCATACCATAGATCTCTAATACCAGCACACTTCTAATAACTCATCGGCACTTCGTAAAAGACTAATAAAGCACATTGCCACATATCTCGCATTACAAAAGGTTAGCATTCTTCTCCTCGTTAACAATAATTATCACATAACCGATTTACAAGCTAAGGTCTCGGTTATTAGCAAAGGACCCGTCCATAAAGATCATCAGTATCGCCATCGCCAAGTCAATTAGGACATATCATAGCCCTCATTCCAGATTAGCCCTCTGCCATTCCAGCCGTTTATTAAGTTTGCCGCAATCGTCGTAGTCTGGTTCTTAGGCTTACACCGCAACGGAAAGGTCAAAAATAGCTTCTAGCTAACAGATTAACGCGATATAGGCTCTATAGGCCCGTTAGCAAAGGTATTATTAAGGGTAGTCATCGGAGTTCACATTAATCGGCTCGAGCTTAGCACCTTAACCCTTTTACTTCATCTCAATAGCGCCGTCGGAGGCTATCGTCAACTTACAACCATTAAAGTCCAATAGCTACATAGGAAAAAAAGTGGTTTTCGGCTTACACTTAATTTCCACCTTCTAAATCTTTTCTTCTTCAATAGCTAAAAACAACAGGCTTACAACAATAAGGATATCGTCAGTCTATATTCCGATTAGCCCAAACAAGTCTTTTCCACTACTCGTAACCAAAAGGCACAGGTTATAGCTAGAGGTCGTCATTCCCAACTCCTTACAATAATACTTATAATACGTCGTCCACCAGTATACGCCTGCTTCGGCGATACTATAAAATAGCTTAATCAGTCTTATAATCGTCCCCTTAAGGTATTTCGCCTTTAATTCCTTTGGCAGCCGAGCCAGAATCGTTTATAATAACTTGCTTTTTAACTACGGGTAGGCTTACGTAATATCGCGCAGCTCAAGGGTCTTTTCTTCCGTAAAAAGGAAGGCCGCAATAGCAACAATCAATCATTAGCTAACCCGCTGGATCATTAGCAATTAGGTCAAAATAAACTTCTTCTCATTATCGTTATAGCCCTAAATCACAAATCTTAATTTCTCGTACAGCCGCTCAGCTTTATTCTTAATCTCACAAACCATTCGGGCCTTAAATAATCGGGTCTCGCCGTAAAGGTTATAATCAAAGCGCTCAAATCGGAAAACACCACAGGCAATCAGATCATTAATCTCTTAATTATCCGATTCTTCAAATAAGCCGCCGTTAGTTACAATCACACCTTCGCGCCGAAGCTTAAAAGACAAAGCGTAATTATCCTCTTCTTTTTAGGTCACTAAAGCTTCGGCAACAAAAGGTTACTTTCTAGGCCATCCCCGTTTTCGCGGTAATTATTAGCAATTAATCGCAATAATAGCTTCCTAATTAGGGAGAGGTTCTAGCGTTACCACAACAATTATATCTTCTACAGGGCCGTCGCCGCTCTCGTCGATATCGGCCTCGTCGTAGGTAATCTCGTTACTCTCGGCGGTAGGCTTCTCTAGAGATACCGGCTATATATTCTCGTCGCATAGATACGGGCGTACATAGATTAATCTAAACCTCGCAGGGCCGTTTAAGAGGTCTAAAGTAAGGTCATAGCCATCAGTAGCAACCAACTTAAACAGGCCCTACCAGCCGCCCTTTTCACACCATACTCAAACTTCGCTTTAAAGCGGAAGGGTCAACGCATTAATTACATTAAGGCCATTCCTCATATAAATCGCCTCGTTAACCTAACATTCTACAAAAAGTTTCCGAAGGGTCCTCATTACTTTCCTCACAGCTTCCGCCCGTTTCTGCATAAATAACGTAAATAGCAAATCTATTAATATTCACGGGTAGGCGCCGAATACCAATAATATCGGGATAAGGCCGTCGGGGCCGGAGGTATCGTTTACAGCTTTAACTGCCATTTACAAGATCGCCTCGGGGCTATAGCAGTCTAATAACTCGGCGGAAAAAATCTCGTACGCACAGCGGAAAAGTCCGTAATACCTCTCGATCTTTCCGATTAACCAATAGGCTTCCGTAAGGATCTACCTACAACTTATTCCCATCAATCTTACTTCGTTACGGAATTCGGCTAACGCAAAATTCATTCCGGCATCGTAGGAAATCCACTCTAAGGGACCGACATATATATTAACCCACATCTAGCATAAGGCTTCCCACATATCCCTCGTAAAAAAAAAGGCAAGAAATCTAGCTACTTAAAAGAAAATTGCCGCATCGACTACGTGCAAGACAGGCTTCAAATCCAGATACATCACGTCCACAATCAACTCGTAGTTAAAATCATAATCGTCCTTCAGCATAAATTTAAACCTTCTAGGCGCTAAATCATAAAATTAACAGTAATAGCAAAACTTATTTATCATAGTCAACACAGACACATCGGGATCGTAGCCTAAGTCTCGCAGAAGCCGGGCTAATCGATCTATCGATAGATAACCAAAGCGGCGGTATAGACAGCATAGCTCAATTTCCGTAAAAAAGGCGCCGGCTTCTCGTCTCAGAATAAAAAACTATAAGTAACCCCATTTACATATAACAGGGTACACCTTCTCACAGCCACCTTCGTCGTATTACACTATCTCATCAGTAATATTACGGAAAAAGACGCCCAATCTATCCATATCCTAAACGCAAAAAAGAAAGGGTATTAAGGCCTCGATCACATAAAACGTAATCAATCCAATTAGTATTTTAATTACAATAATACCGATGGACATCAATCTAAAACCTCTTCCGAATTTAACAAATACCTCGCCGGCTCATAAAAAGTCCATCATCACTATTAAATCGTCTCGGCGGAGGGCAAGATACTACTCGTAGCCAGCTATAAAGAATTCTACTACACCAGTATCCGGAATAATACCTTGGAATCTTAAACGTAAATATCGCCCTTCAACCGTAAATTAATTGGCGGGCACACTCGCATCGTTAGCGGCTTCTTCTTCGGGGGCAAGGGCATAAAGAAAGGCGCTATTCATCATAAACATCATTATCTCTTCGCCGTTAATATAAATATTCTCGTCGTCGCTATCAGAAATATCTAACTCCTCTACCTCATAGCCTTTATAATCGACAATATAGGCAGCTACATCTTAATCTGCTACAGGTTAGTTATAGTATTAGCACCAAATAACAAATTAGCCTCATAATCGTTATCTTTCTTCGGGGGTATATTTTATTAACTAGCAACCTTCTTTATTACAGACAAAGCACCTCTTCTTCTGGGCTAGCAACTATCGGTCTAAGATCTGTTAGCGATAGCTTCCTCAGAACAATCGTCCTCGGAACGGAGCTCTAAAGCCTCTCTAACAATTATTGTTATACCGACAATCGAGATACATTACTTCTGCCTCATCGCCGGCCTCTTCCGAATCTTAAATAAAGGTATTCCAGGTCTTCCGGACAAGGTAGGTATCAAGGCAAAACCTAAGGTCTTAAAATAGCTTCTCGCACGGTTCCGCCGGCATAAGCAGAGCCGCTTCGAATTCCGCCATTCCAATACAGGCGCGAATAACCTAATTACGGAAAACCTCATTACCTTTATAGCTAGGTCCGAATACTCGTTAGCACAGTTATAATTTCTCGAGAAAAAGGCAAAGGATCTCACAAGGGCTCTTACCAACATTATCCCTATCATCTTAAAGGGTCTAGAAGGTTATTTATATCCAATCATTATAATACTATTATTAATTGGTATCGGTATCGAAATACATCTTTAGCTTATAATAGGCTGTACTAAAGGTATCATCGTAGCCGACGTAATAAACAAAGTAATCTATTATACGGCCCTTAAGAATTCTTAACAGCACTATATAGAATTAGCCGGGTTCTATCTTACTATACCTATAGTAAAGAAGAAAGATCCTTAACTTATCGTCGAAAAGGTTATATACTTCTCCGCTCCACTTATAATTATTATCCCAACTCTTCGCAAACCTCGAAATTCTCTCGGGATCGAGTCTCTCGTTAGAATAGGGCTAGGGAGAAAGGTACCGGTAAAGGTCGTACAGCACTTCCGCTATTATAGGTGCCGGGTATAGTATTCCTCTCTAGCGGTATAGGGTACCTGCTGCTCGCGATTATTAATATTTACAAGTTTCTTAATTTTCTTTCCGGGGACGAAATCCCCATAGGACGGCAGGACCGTATAAAGGTCGGTCTGCTCCTTCATATACTCCTCCTCCTGCTTGCGGAAAAGGAGGAAAAGCCTAAGAAGGAGAAAAGGCCTAAGGGGGAGGGAGAGCCTAAGAAAAAGAAGGAGCCTAAGGAGAAGAAAAAGTCTAAGGGGGGCGAAGCCACTCTTAATATAGTTCTTGCCGCCTGTGATAAGGTAGCAGAGGGCCGTTCCCCGGCTGCCGAAAAGGCAGGAACGCCTCTGGGTTAATTCCGTAAAAAGGGCCAGATGCCGGTTAAGGTTAAGGTTAATTCTCGATAAAAACAATAGGTCATTCCGGGTCGTATAGGGCTTAACCGTTCTTTGCGTTAGGAGATATTTATTACCATTTCTAAAAGAAGCGTAAATCTCTATTTATTCTCGCCATACCCTAAAGTTCTATATCTTTCCATTCGGGGGTTATCTCAAGGAAAAGTAGGTCGTAAAATTACTCTCTAATCTTCCCGTTATTAATTCCCGGGTAAATTCCTCCTTCTCGAAAAACTGCTTTTAGTTCACAAATCCACTATAATTCAGCAATGCCGAACATCTCTATAGTCCAATTCTCAAAGTTACTCTAAAAGTAAGCAAGGAAGATATTGTTAATAGCCTCGCTTCCCCGAAGTATATCTACCTTACAGGCAAGGTACGTAATAAGCTTCATAAGGGATCTCTCTCCTAATTCCACAATCGAATTAATAAGGGCAAGGTCTATAGCTTTCCATCCAGGAAATTTGACCTTCGGGTAAGCCCTTTCAAGTTCTTATACGTATACCTCTTCCCGTTTACTATAGGCGGGATTTATAGATGCTTCGGAAAAAGACATTCTCGGAATTTTCTATTTTTAAGAAATATCGTAACACTTACTACTACGGCTTACAACCGGCTCAACAAATCATTCACCCTCGGGTAATAATTTTCAGCAAGCAGAAGTATTACTATATAGTCTGACTAATAGAATTATTCCTCTCCCAAGTTAATCGAAGGAGATAGCAGTTAGCAACAACCGCCGCCGGTCACTTAAGGGGGAGGGCAGTTATCTAAGGGAAAAGAAAAACAAGTAAAATTTACTATAGTATTTTTATTGCTATCGTCGTCGGCAGTAGTGGTAATACTAATGCTCGTAATACTAACAATAGTAAAAAAAAGGGAAAGAAACAAAGTAAATAGCAACAAAGAAAGGCACGGGTTACAGAAAGAGTATAAAACATAGCAAAATCCCCGGTCAAATTTATACAGAAGTAGCAATTCCGGGTTTTAAAGGCGTATCAATATGGTAGAGACAGACTAAATGGTAATACCAGCCAAATTATCTCAAATACATTTTAAACGCCACAGACTATTCAGCAGAATTAAATCGGTCACTTTTCCGGCTAACCTACGGCGTACTTCGTATAAGGAAAAAACAGGGTTTTTATACCAATTAAGGTTTCTTCTCGGTTTTAAGCTTCTAAGGGTCTCAATCTACACCTGCTACAAGGGCAGGGAAAAAGGGCCGAGGGAAGGAAAGGTCAAAAAAGCATTCGAAAAAGGGAGGGTCAAGGGAAAAGGCGCTCTCGATTATAGCGTTCTTCTTAGCTTAGGCCAAGGGAAAGGTCAAGGAAGGAAGGGATCGTAACGTACAACTACAGTAGCTGCTTAACAAATCAATTAAAAGGAAAGGCTCGTCGAGAGGAAATCGACAATAAAAAGGGTAGGCGCGATAAAGCGTACCGAGGGTCGCAAACGTTCTCGTCAATAGTTTTCTTATATAAGGAAACTTAACGATAATTATAGGCGGTAGCCAACGGCTAATCTTAATATTTTCTAAACGTAGGCAATAGCCACCGAAATCAGAAACGCCTCGATTTTAGCACAGAAATCGTCGCTCGATTAACATAGTCCAGAAGCCTTATAGACAACAGCTTACGATCGACGACAATTAAGGTCTACCTCTTCAACCTTACTATCAGGGATTGCCAAGCAATCACTAATCAGTATTAATCGGGCTAAGGTGCATATACGCAAAAGAAAACAGTAGGCAGAAACGACTCGATTAACTAGATTCTTAGTTATTATTAGGTTAAAGCCATTGCCAGAAGGGCAATAGCTATAGGCTAGTCTATAAGAAGCGTTTCGGCCGGACTATCTATCGGGCCGACGGGTCGCGGCTAACTAATCAGCCACGCCTGCTGCAGCCAACTGCTGCCATTTCCACACATACCTCTATATATTCCGGCAGAACTAACCTATATCTAAGCGGTCTAGTAACTGTTTAGTACCAAAGTGTTGCTTGTTAAGCTATTCCAATATAACTTCTCGCGGTATACGGAAGGCCTTAATAAGGATTTTAATCTATTCTTCCCATCCTATAGTGGAAGCTCTTAATTCATCTTGGCGACTTGGTAATAGACTTAGGCTCCAAAAGTCTTAGGCTAGACCACGCAAGAGGAGATACATACGCTTAGCCAGCAAGTCCCTCCGATCATTATCGTCCTCTATCCACAAGGAGCAAGCACGCAGAAAGAGGAATACATCTCTCCATATTTAAATACCATTCTTGTCGATTTGGCCTTCTACTAAATGGAGTTGCCACTTAGCTGGAGGCTCAAAATAGCCTATTTCCTTAGCATTAAACTTATCCTTAGCTGCGATGCCTATCAGCGTGCATAGCTCCTAGGGGGACAAGACAATATTTAGTCTTTATGGATCTCGACCTCCATCTCCTAATGGGAAGTCATTACACCTGTAGCGTAGGCTTGGGGGTGGAAGTCCATCGTCATTATAGTCTGGGCTACTGTCATCCGGCGGTCCAGGGTTTAAAGCTTAACCACCTGGCTCAAGGGGGTACTCTAATTAGAATCTTACTCGAGCTTCCCGAGCTTGCCGCACGTCTTCGGTCTCCTGCCCACCATATCTTAATAGGGGGCGTAAGGGTCCCTCTCCATAATCTGGGGAATCGGCACGCTCTAAATGGGAAACCAGATCCGCAGAGTCCTCTTCCCCCAAGGCTTTTCCTTTAGCCTTTCTCGTGCCACCATTGTCTTCCGGCGGTTCCGGCGGTTCCGGTAGGTCAGCCATTTTAAGTTCAGTAGCTATTTCAGAGGAAGGGGGGCTTGCAGTGTATAATAGTTCGGAATTTACTGCTGTGGTATCTTTTTCGGTGGAAGGTGTGCGGAAGGCTATAGTGGGAGGTGTTGACAATTTATAATAGGACTGTTTCCAGCGAGCATTAACTTAGAACCAATAGTCCAGAGTATTTCTAAAGCGATCCAGAGACTAATACCACAATAGTAAAATACAAGCTATCTTCTATAGTTTCTTAACAGTTTTAGTTGCAGCTATATCGGCGGTATAGTAATCAGAAATAATATCGCTTATAAAGCGTGGCGCTTATTGATTGCGGGCTCTTGCTGCTGCCTTTAACCGGATACTCTATTATGCCTTTAATAACTCTTCTGCATGCACCTATAGTGCTGCAGTATAGTATACCGTCTGGAAAAGCGATATCTCGTCTTAATAAATATATAGTTAAAAGGTATCTAGGTAATCTTAAAGAGCCTTTTAAATCTGGAATAACTACAACAGTTCGCGTAGCAATGGTAGCTCGTCGAAGGTCTTCGGAGTCGCCATATACTGGTGGTGAGGGAGCCGTTTCAATTGCTCGTTGCTCCGGTCAAAGAGCCCATTCCTCGGTCAAGAGGAGCATTCCCCGGTCAAAAGAAGCATTCCCTATTCAAAGGGAGAATCTTCCACTGGAAGTTATCCACGCAAGGCGCAGGAAGTTGTAGCTACCATTTGTTAGGTATGGCCACAGTTTTGAGGAGAAGATAAGATAGATTCTTCTAACTCTTACAGAGAAAGCAAGGAGAAAGAACCACCATAATATAGTGGGTTACTCCACCATTTTGTGGTAGGGAAATCTCCACAGCTTCTCCAAGTGTATCTAGCCACCATATCCTGGTGGGGACAGGGTAAGGTCCTAACACTTATATTTAAAGTAATACCCTTAAATATACGCTAATATAAAAATATATATTTCTAATTTTTTATTTATATTTTAATTTTAAAAATTTAATTTAACTTAAATTAATAACTTAAACCTTAAAATATTATATATAATTAAGTTTTAAATATAAAGATTTTTTATATATAAGCTAAAACTATTAATATTTATTTTTTAAAAAAGAAATAAATGTTTTAAGTTTTAGCCCTTAATAATATAATTAATACTTTAATTAAAAGTATAATATATTATTTTTTTAATAATTTTTTTATTTAAATTTAATTTTTAAATAATTTTTTAAAATTATATTAAAATAAAATTATTAAATTTACCTTTTATAAGCCCTTATAAGTTTTTCTTTTTTAATTTTTTAATAGTAGTAGTGTTATAAGGGGCTAAAAAAGCGTATTTTATATATATTGTTTGCGATTAGCGTTTTTTTTAACTCCCCACTATAGTTCCAGATGCGCGACGGAGTAAACTACCCGTGGATCGCTACGCTTCGGTACACCCACTGCTGGCGCAGTAGGGGATAAAATTGCGCTATAGCTAAAATTGCGCTATAAAATATAGGCATTTTTACATTAGAGATTAGCTAAAAAATAACCTGCTAAAAGGTGCTAAAAGGTATTAAGACCTTTTATTTCTAAAAAGTTATATAACTACCCTATATATTAAACTTATTACTTAGTATTACTACTTATTTAAATTTAATTTATTTAAAACTTATTTAAAATTAAAATATAATAGTTTTTTAGTTTATATAATTCTAAAGCAGTTATCTTTTTTTAATTTAGATTATTATTAAATGTGCTATATAACGTTAAAAGTGGCTATTTTGTATAGAAAACGACCAAAATTTTGTAGCGCAATTTTGTCTGTAGCGCAATTTTGTCCCCCACTGCGCCAGCAGTGGGTGCACCGAAGCGTAGCGATCCACGGGTACTCCGTTTATGTAAGCCTCCTCTGCCTTCCGTCCCATCTTGTCTCCGTCTCCAGGTTTCCGTCTGAACTCTCGATGCGGCCTGACAAGAGGGGGAAAAGACGGAGACCCAACACACCGGAGGCTGCTTCGCGTTTGACAAGAGCTTAGGATGTTCAATGTAAAAATAAACATTTTCTGTATTTGGCTAGAAGCTGGCTGGATATGGTCTACACGTGTGCTATGCTACTTATGTACTTGTCGTACTCACTTGGCTGGAGATCCCGAGATCCCACCATCGGACTGCACATCATGAACTCTATGTCACACCGAAGTGACATTCATTCCAACCCCCGTCACCGCCACGACAGTCTTTCTTCCAAGGGGGACAGACGACACTACTCGAAACACAGAACCTCACCTCTTCGACCTCCTCTCCAAGACAGACTGCCCAGCTTCGAGCCAAGGCGCGCCCCTCCACTCGGGCCACACATAGCCGTCGGTGTCCGCGTTCGGGAACCGCGGCTGGATCTCGGCTTCGATGAGGCCCCACAGCACCCGATACGCCTCGCCGCTCATGTGCAGCCCGTCGGGCAGCAGGTTCTCGAGGTGGCCCCTGCGCCCTCCGGCCGGGGACCCAAGCGGCGGCTGGCTGGCGTCCCACCCAGTGGTGTTGGCGACGGCGTGGTCCATGATTGCCTTGGCCAGGTCGATACACACCACTTGCCCCGCCCCAGCCGATCCTGATGCTTCGCTTGCCTTTGTTGCCGCTTCGGCCGCAACCTCACGTGCCGCCTGAGAGTACTCAGCGCTGCGCGCCTGCTCGCGCACCGCGCGCCCGTACTGCGGCCCGTCCAGCTCGGCCCGCCGGATCTCGTCCAGCGGCGGCGGCGTCACCACCAGCACCTTGGCCCCGTGCGCCGCCACGCGTGGGTGGCCCACAACCGCTGCCAGGTTCGCCTTGTACTGCTCCAGCGGCACACTCTGGTTGTCGTCGTCCAGCGGGATGGCTGCGTCGTTGGCGCCCAGGAGGACGATCTGCGCGTTGGGGTTTCACGTTCCTCAGCATCGTATGTCTCTCACGAACCCCGTGCTGAGGGAGATAGGTAGATGGTGCTCCTCTTGAGCAAAGAAGAAACCTTTTTTTGTGGGAGGAGAGACACGGGCGGAACCTACCAGGTACTCCATCTTCGGCGTGCCGGGGCCTGGTTCTGGGAAGAGGTCCTCCAGGATCTTGAGGGCCTGCGAGGTATTGTAGCCCGAGAAGCCGCGGTTGACAACATCATAACGCCGAAGGCAGTCTGGAAAACCCGGTCAGCATCTGAGTCTCTGCCGCAGCTTTGAGTGATGCTCATGAACACCAACGTTTTTGGAGAGTGGCATAGAATGAGAAGCCATCCTGGACATCCACACAGCCCTCGAATAAAGAGTCGCCAAATAGTACGACCTGTGGGTATGGTGCCTGCGTTCATGTGTGTAAGTGTGTGTTCGCATAAGGTGGTATTATGCAGGAGTAGGGTTTCTTACTGCCATGACTGACCGACGTATCCTTTGTTACTGTCTGGTAAACGCTGAATATAAACTCCTGCCAAGGTAGGAACAACCCTGGAAACCTAGAATGAATCTGAAAGGCTTTATGCTCTGGAACAAAAATTGTGCAAAATGACGTTCTATAACGTGGGGGTATCGCGATATATATACATAATGTCGCATGTAAGTGCGAAAAAGAGTAGCGTGAGTTCGTGACCAAAGGACCCCACCCATACACTCCAATCTCTTCCAACGAACTATCTACCCGTTGCGAACCGACGGGGCTTGGTTGTCTGTATCCCCCCGAAGTAGCCCGACGTTAGCTTCAAACCACCACCACATGGGTTCGACAGGAGCCAGCAGCGAGGGCAAAACAAAAAAAAAGGCACCAGCCAGGGGTGGGGGAAGGAGGCAAAGGGCCAGGATCTCACGATATGCCGGAGCACGTCACAGCGGTTGCATGGTTCCCAAATCTGGCCGCGTCGATTCACAACCCCCAGGCGATAATGGCTGTCCGATTCCAGGCCAAGGCGGCGGCCTGCAGGGTCTGCAACGGCGGTCCCTTTTATCTAGTGCGGGTCGACTGCTTTTTGTGCCAAAGAAGAGCCCACGACTCAATCGCTGGGGTGCCCGCGGCCGGACAGAGGCGGTGAAACCGTGAAAAACGAAAAGCTAATATTGTGAACTACTTCAGTTCTGCCTTTGTTGGGCGTGCCCAAAGTCTGTCTGGACGTGCGACCCCGGTTTCCTGATAGCCTTAGTCTGTCCTGGACCGTGCTATGTTGTGCCCAACTGTGCTGAGCTGTTCGTGCCCGTTCGTCCTAGTTTGCGAATGAGGTCCCCCCGGGGGGGGGGCGGCGGACCGCCTTCGCCTTCGCGGCTACCGTACCCACCCAACCGGGAGCTGCTGCATGGTGTGGCCGGCTTGTGAGAGGGAGACAGAGAGAGAGAGAGAAAGAGAGTGAGAGATCCAGTTTGTGTTGAAGGCATGCTCTCAAGCTCTCGTGTAGTGGGATTTCTAAAGATACAAGTTTCGAAGTTTCATCAATGACACATCAGCGGAACTCCCTCGTGGACTGCGTCGCAAAAGCAAAAGCCAAGATCATGGCGAGGCACGCGAGAGACCAAAGGCAAAGATGGAAAAGCACAGGCCGGCTAGCTCTCCGGGCCGAGCTAGCAAGGTCCTCGTCTCATTCCGTAGACGTTGAAGTCGGAGCGAGCTAGCTAGCGTGCCTGCATTCTCGCCCGCCAAAAACACACACGCACGCACGACTGCAGGCTGGCTCACTCGGGCAAAGACGACAATGGAGGACCTCCCTAGAGCAGCCGCCCACCTGCTGTACTCGGTGAGCCCGGCAAATCTCTGCCAGGCTGCGTTCGCACTCGCTTCATGTGCCGTCCTGGCCGTCACCATCACGCCCTCCAAGGAGCGCGAGCTTCTTGTCAACTACGGAGCCAGGAGTCACGGGGAATCGACGACGACTGATGATGCCACTGCCCCCGCCGCCGAGCAAACGGACGACGACATCCTGCTGAGAGTGGTCAGGAGGCTCACCTCCGTTGGCCAGGTCCCTCACAAGTGGTTCTTCACATTCTATGCAACCTACATTCTATGCGCTGTCTTCTGGGCCGGCCAATATCGTTTCAACGGCTCCATCTTATGCTCCATAGCCAGTCGGCAGGTTGAGCTCGGACCAGCTCGGACCACGGATAGCCACGTTGCTGTGGCGTGGTGCTTGATGTTGCTCCAGGCTGCGAGGCGGCTGTACGAGTCCTGGGCTTTCGCGAAGCCTTCCAAGTCCACCATGTGGATTATCCATTGGTTGCTTGGGCAGCTCTTCTACGTGGGAATCAGCGTGGCCATCTGGATCGAGGGATCCGGTATGTTTCTTTTGCTCCTGAACCACAATTCAACAGACTGGTTCGCTTGTTTCGCTGACTTGTCCGGCAGGCACCATCATGCGAAATCAATCGCGCTCCCCCGCCGTGGATCTCACCAGAGACGCGCTGTTTAAGCTGGCCATTGGAGTACCGTTGTTCCTCTTCGCCTGGGTCTCGCAATACCGCTGTCACAAGCATCTGGCGGGTCTCAAGAAGTATTCATTACCCGACCAAGGCATGTTTCGACACCTGATCAGTCCCCATTACACCTGCGAGTGCGTGATCTACTTCTCATTGGCAATTATCGCAGCCCCGGAAGGACACCTGTGCAATCAGACGCTGCTTTCTGCGCTGTTTTTTGTGGCTGTGAACCTCGGTGTGACAGCTCGAGGGACCAAGAGCTGGTATCTCGACAAGTTTGGGTCAGACAAAGTGGCGCCGAGGAAGGTTATGATACCCTTTGTGTACTGAGGCTCATTGCTGTTCGGCTTCCTGTATGTCAACGCTTCAGGAATTTACCAACATTATTCCCGAGCTTCGAAACCTTCAAAACATCTCGATATGTCAAACTTGTACGGGTCGATCGTTGATTGTCACCATTAGCAAAATCCTCTGGCGCTCGAAGCATATCCCAGTTGCTGACAGTCTCGGGGGAAAGGCCGATGTCTGCTTGAACATCGGCAATGCCGTGCAGGTATTGCGTGTATAAGTCGTCCGTCGTGATGAGAAGGCTTCGTGGTTCCTGGAGGATCCTGTAAGCTGGCTCGGGGTTGAGAGCACCATCCTCCTTGCTCGAGTGGATATTGAGGCAAAGGCTGGCTCCCAAGCTAACAGTGCAGACAACCGGATGGTACGCCGAGCCATCCTTGTGCGGCATAATACCTACCCCGGGAGGATATTCGTTGATAAGGACATGATTTGGACGCATATGCGGGCTCGAGGCGAATAGATGGGCGGGGCTGTCGTCAGCGGCGAGGGGAATTGAGAGCAATCGCGACACGATGGGCTGCTCGAGCCAAGGTGGTAGAGGGGAGTCGAGGAGCCTGTCCTGGACCAGGTCGGATGGCCATGTCTGTAGACGTCGATGGGAGAGTTGCTTCCACTTAGGCTTCGGTGCGCCTGAGATCTTGTTCACGGTGAGCTTGCCAGTCGGACTGCCGAGCGTGTGAGTGACAAGGCTCGGAGTCGCTACATAACGCACCTTGTCCAGAATGAGCCGCTCTTCCTCTTCACTTATGAAGTCTGCGATGTAGTATACGGTTGCAGGAAGGCGAGTTACCCTGGCTTGATCCAGGGAGGAGGGGAGTAAAACTCCTGTGGGGAGGGCTACACGGCCCATGAGGGGCGATGGAGGGCCAGTGCAACCCAAGAGGCAATGCAGTGCACCGGGATTGCGTCCCGGAGACGAGGGCCTGGCTGCCTGGTCTCTGTCCTGCCCTTGGACCTGAGCTTGGCTGCCGCGAGAGGGTAGAGGCGCGCGCACAGGGGACGTTCACCCAGCGAGCGTACGACTCAACTTGTCCTTGTGATCTCGACGGCGATTCGTTTGCCTGTTGCCTGGAGTGGTTTCGCAAAGACAATGCACAGGACGGTACGAGATCCGGGTCCAGCCGCGTAGGGTCCAGATGAAGCACAGTAAAAACGAGGAGGCTGAGAGTGTGTGAAGAGATGAATGCCCATCCGCAGAACAGCTGGTAATGACTGCAGCAAGCCAAGGCACAGTCCCGGGCAACAAGTGGCTTTCGACCCCGGCTAGATGGTGTATACTTCACAGTATCGAGGCGTGTTGCTTCGTGGTTGAGCTGTTGACCTGGAAGGCATGGTTGTTCTTGGTAAGGCTGGGCTGGGACTGTTTGGGCCTAACGCTGAACGAACTAGGGAGCCGAGAGCTTGACACTTTTGAGAAGGATCGAACGAGTCAGGGAAGCTCTCGCATGCTGTGCGACGACGTCCCCACGCCCGTACAAAGTCAAAGTGGTCCAAGTCTTGTTTCTGTCCGGTGGGATGGGATGGACGGGTGACAGCTGACTGAGGTGAAGCAAGGCAGAACCGGCTAACAGTATAGCCTATAGGATTGACCCCTAATCTTTATACTAAACTATACTTCTCCCCACCCCTATTATAACGTCGGTTTAATTTATTAAAACCTTTAAAATATCCTTCACTAATTAGATATTTAAAATTTATTAACTATAAAAGCTTAATATAATATATACTTATTAATATATTTAATATAATATTAAAACTTTTTTTAATTTTAAAAAAGTTAAAGTTTATAATTTATTTTAATTATTTATTTAAATTAACTATTATACTTTAATCTTTATTTTATTAATAAAGTTAATTAGTTAACTATAAATCTTATATAACTATTAAAGTTATAATATTATATATTTATATATTTTATATATTTATTATAAAAGTATTATATTTTTTATTTCTATTAAATAGCGTAAATTAGTATAAATTTAATAATATATATATTATATATATAAAGCTAGAGTAATACTTTAATATATAAACGTATATAAAAGTTATATATTTTTAAACTTTTTATTTATATATTAAAGTTTATACCTTTATCTTTATTAATAAAGGACCCTTATTATTAGTTTAAATAATATTAAAAATAAAAATATAAATCTTTTTTTATATTATAAAATAGTAATTTAAATAATTAAACTTTTAATAAAGATATTAATATTTTTAATTTTTAAGCTTTAAATATATAATTATAAGTTTAATAGCTATAAATTTAATACTTTTTTATAAAATATATATAAAGATAATAACTTTATAAAGCTAATAAAGCTTAAAAGCCTTTATTATTTAATAAAAATATTAATATCTTTATATATAAATATAATAATAATTAAAATAAAGTATATATATATATAAATAAAGTAATAAATAAAAATAATTCGATTAATTATATTTTAATTATTATTAAATTAAAGGTATTATTAAAAAATTAAGAATTATAAATTAATTTAAAAGAGATATTTTTAGTAAATTATTTATTAAATTAAATAAGTTATATTAATAAAGTTTAATTATAATTAATTATTATTACTTTTATATTTAATATATTATAAAGTTATTAATTATTTTATTTATTTAAGTTTTTTTATTAAATTAAAATAATAATAAGTATTTAAAAAAAATAAAGTATAATATATCTTTTAAATTAATATAATAAGTTTTACTATATATAACTTTTTATAATAACTTATTAATTTACTTTTATAAGTTTATTTATAATTAAAAGCCGTTATTTTATATTAATAGCTATAATATTAGGCCGCGCCTATTTACGCCGGTGCTTTTAATAAGCTATTAGCTTTAATATAAACTAGTTTATTAAGATTAAAGTTATTGCAGGCCGCAAGCTAGTTTAACGCTATTAAGTATTATTAGTATATAAAAGTGCTATTACTATATAACTTAAGCAGGTTTTAGCTTTACTTAAATATATATTTATTTAGCGAAACCGAGCGATATAACTTTTTTTATAAAATTATTTAAAAGTAATTATTTAGCCGAAACCGAAATAATTATTAATTAAGCTTAAACTAGCACTTATACGCGCTTAAAACCTTATTAAGCGAGTTTATAGCTATAGTTAAAATAAATTATAAGTAAAGCTACTATATTTTATTATCTAAATATATAAATTTAATAGCTTTACTATAAATAGCTATAGAAATAAACTTTATTTATAATAAGTAAATTTTTATTTAAGTAAAAGGTTTTTTTATTAAAGTAAAGAAGTATAAAAATAAAAACTTTTCTTTATTTAAGTAAATCGATATATTTATTATTATTTTAAAGATATATAAGGTTTATTTTAAAAAAAAAATAAGTTTATCGTTTATAAAGTAAAGATAAATAATAAATTAAATAGAAAAAAAAAGTTAATTATTTATTATACTTTTTTAAAAAGGTTTATCTTTTATTTAAATAAATAAAGCTTAATTATAAAAACGTAATATAATTAAATAAAATTTAATTTAAAAAATATAATTATAAGTTTTTTTAACTTTATATTTAAAAAGGATTATAAAGTTATATTAATTTTAAATTAAATTAAATAAAGTATATAAATTAATATTTTAAATAATTTATATAGAAATATATAAAGCTTTATTAAAGCTTAAAACTATATTAAAAAAATATTAAAGTTAATTAATTAATATAAAAAAGTAACCCTTTTAAATATAAAGTTAAAAAACTTATAATTATATTTTTTTTAAATTAAATTTTATTTAACTATATAAATTACTCTTTATTTAAAATTTTATCTATTAAAGTTAAAAATTTTATAAAGTAAAGGGAATATAGCTATAATAAAAAAGTTTATAGCCCCTTATCTTTTATAAACTTTAATTTACTTTATATTTAAGTGTTACTATAAATAACTTAATATAGTAAAAAGCATTTATTATATTATTAAATACTTTTTAAAAGATTTTATAAGCGCTTAAAAGGGAAAAACCGTAATATAAGAAAAAACCTTTTAATTAAAGATATAATAATTAATAGTATAAAATATATAATTATAAAGAATTAATTAAAGTAAATAATTTTACCCTTTAGCGCTAAAAAGGTGTGTTAAAGAGAGGGTAAATTTAAAAGTATTAATAGAATTTAAACTTATACCCTTTATATTACTAATATAAAAGGGTACTTTAACGCTTAACTAATGCGCTATAATGCTTTATTTAATTATATTACGTTTTTATAATTAGGCTTTATTTCTTTAATTTATTTAAATAAAAGATAAACCTTTTTAAAAAAGTGTATTAAATAAATAACTTTCTTTTTTTTATTTAGCTTATTATTTATTTTTACTTTATAAGTAATAAACTTATTTATTTCTTTAAAATAAACTTTATATATCTTTAAAGTAATAATAAATATATCGATTTACTTAAATAAAAAAAAGTTTTTATCTTTATATTTCTTTACTTTATTAAAAAAACTATTTATTTAAGTAAAGATTTATTTATTATAAATAAAATTTATTTTTATAACTATAAAGCTATTAAATCTATATATTTAAATACTATATTTAATAATAAAATATAATAACTTTATTTAATATATATAAATACTAATTTAAGCTTAACTAATAATTATTTTAATTTTAATTAAATAATTACTTTTAAATAGTTTTATAAAATAAAGTTATAATAAGTATATATTTAAATAAAATTAAAACTTTAATTAAAGTAATAATAGCTTTTTAATATTACTTATTTTAAATAACTTAAAAGCTTAAATTATATAATAATAATATTTTTATATAATGCTTAATAATATTAAATTAAGTTACTTATAGCCTATAATAATTTTAACTTTAATAAACCGGTTTATATTAAAGCTAATAGCTTATTAAAAATATTAATATAAAATAGCGGCTTTTAACTATAAATAAGCTTATAAAAGTAAATTAATAAATTATTATAAAAAGTTTTATATAATAAAACTTATTATATTATTTTTTAAAAATATATTATAATTTTTTTTTTTAATATTTATTATTATTTTAGCTTAATAGAGAAATTTAAATAAATAAAATAATTAATATAAAAAAATAAAATTATAACGTTATATTAAATATAATTTAAATTTAAAATAAAATAAAATATAAAAAGTTTATAATTATATTATTATAATATTTATAATTAATTAATTAATTAACGATATTAATTATTAATTTTATTAATTATTACTTTTTATTTAAATAAGTTTTATTTATTTAAATTTAAAAGTATATTTATTTATTTTTATAATTAATTTCTATTTTAATTAATTTTTTATTATATAATTTTATAAATTATATAATATTTTCTTTATATTTATTTATATATTAAACTTTTTTAATAATTTAAAGTTAAAGTTTATAATTTATTTCTATTTAATAAAAATTATTTTTAATTTATTTTTAAATAAAGTTTTCACTATAGGGGACTAGAGAGTTAGCGCGCCCTTATCTTTCTGCCTTGCCCCTTTACTTTTCGCCATCTCTAAGGTTGAATTTATTTGACGGAGATCTTTGCGCTGGAGCTGGAAATAATAACACCGCGTAGCCTGACAACAGAAGAAATCTTCTGTTCTCTTTTCCTTGCCTTGGAACGAGATTACCACCGTATAATCGCGCGCGAGTCGCCGAATGTTGCCAGATGCGATAGCAACAACAGAGGGCCAAGTCGGCGGGTTTGGACTGAAGGGTATGTGCTGTGACTCTCTGCGGTGGTGGAGGTTTGGAAACAGCAAATAAGTTTGGTGGCGCTCGGGAGCTTATTCTTGTGATGAGGGTGGCCTTGCGCGCGTCGAAGCGTACGGTATGGGGCAGGGAAAGGAAGTATCTCTCTCCCTGCTGCCTGGGCAAGCAATGCGAGTACAACGAGATCGAGATGCAGGCACACAGAACGAGGCGCAGCGAAACAGCCAGACAGCCAGGCAGCCAATGAGTCACCAAAAGCAGGCTGGGCAGCGGTTGTTGTTGTGATGTTCTTGGTGTTTGTGTTTGTTGCTCTGGTGGAGAGTTGATGTATCGGCATAGCAGATTGCCCGCATCGGACAACGATACTACGGCCGGAGGAGGAGTGAGCATACACGCATCTGCGGGCAGACACTGGCTAACTGACTGACTGAGTGAACACATCATCCATGTCCGTGAATTGCAGTGGCAGGCGCAGGGCACAGGGCTCGAAACGACAGCAGAGGACAGTGTCGTCTGCCGTATCCGAGCTCGACATGCTGGCCAATCAGGAGAGGTGGCAATGAGGACGCGCAGGGAAGGCGCAGTGCAAGATCAGACTTGGGTCACTTCGAACCCACGGGAGCAGCAGGGGTCCAGAAGCACCTAGTCGGGCTAGACAGGGGGGCCACCCAGCGAAAATCTCCATCTCCCGCCTCTCTCAGCCAATGGCCGGGTCTTATCTCTTGTCTGTGTCTCCCTCCTCTGGCCTCTCTCTGTGTCTCTCTCTTTCTCTCACTCTTCCAAGCTTTGGTGTGAGCAGGGTGGGTGAGATGAGGTGAGGTGTGTGGTGGGCTCTTTCCTCTCTCCCCCCTCCCCCCTGCACACCCCCCCCTCCCAGGCCCAGTTGTGCCCAGTCGTAGTCTGTAGTAGCACGGTAGCCTGCTTTTACCTGCCACCGACCAGGCTCTCTGGCTCTCTCTCTCTCTTTCCTCTGCCTGCTTGCCCGCTCCCCAGTCTCTCTCCCCCGGCCCAGTAGCCAGTCCAGTCCACTCCAGTCCAGTCCAACCCAGTCCCGATCCGATCAAGTTCAATCCACGTCCAATCCAGCCAATCCTCAGCCAGTGCTACAGTTCTTGCCAGTTCAACCCAGAAAAAGAACCCAATCTCTCTAGCCTTTCCTAGACTCTTTCTTCTCGCTCACTTACGCTCCGTTGGGTCTTTTTGCCTTCCCGCGTAGTCTCTTTTTTCCCACAATCCTGAAGGAGACTGATACTGAGACAGCATCATTAGTTTCTCAGTCTTTTTCCAACCTGTACACTACTACTTCCTACCCGACCAGTGCCGTTCCGTGCCCGCGCAGCCGTACCACATCGTACCTCACCGCACCCTCTGCAACCCCCGTCCGCTGTCGTGCCTTGACCCGTTCGTTCGTTGGACTGGGCCTTGGACCGTGTCTTCTGCTCTCTGTGTCCTCTCTGTGCCTCTCCTCTTCTCCCGTGAGGCCTTTGTTAGACTCCAGGAGCGCTACCGATTGCAGGCCCCGACACCACAGCGCGCCGGCCCTCTCCAGCCTCTTTGATTTCCTCATCGACCGGGAGTCCTCGTGACAGTTGGCTTGGTTTCAGTCAACCCCGAACGAGTTGCTCGAGGCAAAAGCGCCCGGACCATCCCGGACCATCCACGCCCAGGTTCAGTCCTGTCCTGTCATCCAGCTGGGGCTTCTCTTCCTCTCCTCTGGCTCACACACATACCACTCACACCACCACACCACACCCTCTGGCTCGACGCGGTTCAATCAGCCTCTTGTTGCCCCTCAACCCCGTGGTTCAGAGGTGCCCATGATGGTGCACAGGAACAGCTCACCTTTGAACTGAATGATATGGATGCGCAGAATGCTGCAGAGTCCGCCGCTACGAAGCCACCTGCTTCCACTTCCGCCTCTCCTTGGCAAGGCAATGCTCCCGAGCCGGATCAGGCCAGCAAGGCTGCATCCCCCCCGCCCCCCGTGAACAAGTCGTCTCCCGTCTCAGCGTCGGCCTCGTCACCACCACCACCACCACCGTCGTCATCAGCAAAGGATTCAAAGGAGTCCAAGGAGCTCGAGCAGTCCAAGGAAGCCGACAATCTCAAGGGTTCTAGCGACTCAAAGGCCAGCGTAACCGCAGCCCTCCCGCAACAGGACGACGAGGCTGGCGCTGAGAATAATTCGGAGGCCGAGACTATCGTTCTTCCAGGCAAAGATGGTTCCCCCATCAAGAGCCGCAAGGTGATCAAGCGCGAAGATGCTAGTGATGGCGACGAGCGGAATAGTGTAATCGACATTTCCCCTGCGAAACGCAAGCCTTCTGATGGCAAGAACGATGGCCATGGCCCCAAGCAAGGCATTAGCGGCGGCAGCATGCTTTCAACGGACGACGCAAAGAGGAAGCGACTGCTGGATCACCCACGGAGTAAGGACTCGAGTGGGCTGAGCTCGGCACCAGCGTCTCCTTTGCAGCGCTCCCGACAACAATCAAGTGACATTCGCCCAGAGTCCGAGGGTGACTCTGTTCATGCGAAGGCCGCCAAAGTCATCTCCAAGGAAAAGGAGCCCCGAGACAGGGAAAGAGACCATTCGAAAGCAAAGTCCTCAGATAAAGCAGCCACGCACAAGAGGAAGGCCCCCAAAGCAGAGTCTGACGACGAAGCCGACAACGAAAGCCACAAGAATCGCCGCCGAAGGACTTCTGCTTCAATCGACGCATCTTCCACTCCACGGCCGCAACACAAAGATCGCGATTCACACAAGTCCAAATTCAATCATGACAGTATCTCGTCTCTGCGGCAACGGTCCATCTCCCCACACCCTCGAACTCACCGACGAAGTGCATCCACCCAGATCGTTTCGCAATCATCTAGCGGGCTCAGCCAAAAGAAGAGACGCATCCCTCCTCCGCTTACCACCGACTACCACTCCGACGAATCATCTGCAAGCGGCAGCCCTCACATTCGGAGTTCGACAATGCGCGGTCTGACGACACCAGCAACTGCTGACTCAAACATGTCGTTGACCAAGAACCCCGCTCATAAAAAACACGTCGACGCGCATGGTCAAACGCAACTCGCAAAGGCGTGTTCTCGCGGCGAGTATGACAATGTCAAACGGAGGCTCCATGAGCGCCCACAGGACCTGAATTTCCCCGATTACGCAGGCAACACCCCACTTCAGATCGCAGCCATCAATGGATACGATGACATTGTCAAGCTTCTCGTCGAGGCAGGCTGCGATATTGATTGCGTTAACCATGATAAGGACACCCCCCTCCTGGATGCCGTCGACAACGGCCACCTTGATGTCATCAAAGTCTTGCTCGAGGCTGGAGTCAATCCACGCAAAGCCAACGTCAACGGCGAGGAACCACTGGATCGGGTGGACGATGAACTCGATAACTGCGAGGAGATTCGTACGGCGCTGATGGACGCTAGAAAGAAGCAGGGAGACCGCCGGCGAACCTCGGAAGAGCAACAAGATCAACAGGATAACCATTCGCACGGCCCTGACAGCCCGAGGCGCTCGCCCGCTCTGGCTGACGCTACTGCAAGCACCAGGAGGGCGGCCAGTTCCCGCTCTCATAAGCTCAGCAACCACCTGCTGTACATGCATATGGACGACAAAACCCTGCGGTCAGCGGCTGGGCGAGGCGACTTGGAAACCGTGGAGCGCATTCTCCAGGTTAGGGACAACTTCGACGACGCGGAATCCATGGTCGCTGCGGCAAGGGGTGGACACGAGACGGTGATGAATCTGCTCCTCGCTCTTGGTAATGCCAATCCAGATCCTTCACCGGTGGATTCAGAACGCCCTGAAATAGCAACGCCGATTTTAGCAGCCATTGGTCAAGAAAATATTAGGGTTATCAGATTGCTATTGGCTCAAGCAAATTTCGACCCGACCAGGAAATTCCGAGGGCACACATACTATGAGATCGCCCAGAAACGGCAAGGACCAAATTGGAAGGAAGAAGAGCACATCCTGAAAGATGCCTATGATGCGTACAAGCGAAATCATCGTGATCCTCACAAGAAGTCTCCGAACCGGCGGGAGCTAGACAACAAGCGCAGCGCTCGAGCGGAGTCCAAAGACGATCCGGCGAGAGGCTTAAAGCGGAAGGCGACTAGTCCCACACGTGACGGCCACCGCGCCACGACCGGGAAGGCGCGCACTACCGACAAGGAGAACAGAACCATCACCTCTGTTGGGTCAAAGAATGAAGAGCTAACCTCACCCAAACGTGGACCTGGGAGGCCAAGGAAAGACGACCGCGGACTGCCCACTATCGCGATCTCGGACGGCGAGCACTCACCTGCCGGCAAGTCATCATCAGGCAAGCAGAAGCGCCCAGACATGGATACCGCCTCGTTCTCTTCCGAAGGCGAGTCCAAGCCCAGGAAAAGACTCATGTCAGGTAGGGATTTGAAGGAACAAAGGGAGAAGAATAGGCGCCACAGCATGGTGTCCAATGCTTCATCTCTTCGCGAGCCTTCGAGTCCTCGCGATAACCGCACTGAAGACCCGCTCCCGAGCGAGAAGTACCACGATCGCGCCAAGGCGCTCAAAAGGGACGAGTCAAGGGACAGGCTGTCTGTCTCCGGCGAGCATTCGAGTAAACGCAGTCGTACCAGTGCCACTCCCGACCATGTCTCCGAGAAAGAAGGCGAGCCCGTCAAGAGAAGGCGGCTGGATGCTGAAAAGAAGGAGCGGCTACCAAAGCCCAGCTCTTCACCAGATCGCAACCGCAAATCGAATACTTCTCGTGAAGGTGCAGGCTCAAAGCAGGATGACAAATCTGCTCGCAAGCACGGTGATCAGGTCGACAAGAAAGACTCGTCTAAGCCTCGGAAGTCCGAGTCAGCATCGGATAGCAATCGGCGGGAGTCCGGCAAATGTGCCCCGTCCGAAAAGAGTATTCATGTCAAAGCAGAGGATCCTGATATCGTGATGCGGGATGCAGACCAAGTTCAGGATGAAGAGAACAAAGTCCGTGCTGCACGAGAGCAGGAAGACGAGAAAAAGCGCCGTGCCGAGCTTGAAGCCAGGAAAAAAGAGAAAGAGGCCGAGGAGCGGAAGCGTCGAGAGGACGAGGAGCTCAAACGTCGCCAAGCAGAGATCAAGCAACGTGAGGAGGCAGAGAAAGAGAAGAAGCGGCTAGATGAGGAGGAACGCAAGCGACGTGAAGAAGAGGCGAGAAAGAAGCGGGAGGAGGCCGAGAGGCTACAGAAAGAGGAAGATGATCGACGCAAATTGGAGGAGGAGAAGAAACGCCTGGAAAAGGATAAGGAGGAGGAGGAGCGCAAGAAGCGGGAGGAGCAAGAGCGCATCCGCAAAGAGGAAGAAGCTGCGGAACAAGCGCGATGCCGACGCGAGGAGGAAGAACGCAGGGAACAGGAACGTCGCGAACGCCAGCGCGCTATCAGGGAGGCTGAGCAGCGTAAGCGCGAGGAGCAGGAGAAGGCTCGTCTTGAGAAGCTACCCGCGTTCCTGCGCTGGCTTGACCATGGTGTCAACATCAGAAGTCCAGAAACAGCCAAGCGATTCCGAATCCTCACAGGCGTACGGTTCGACAGCATCCGGCCTGAGACCGCAGGCACTGATGAGGGACGTGAGCTGTGGATCTTGAACACCCAAGCCGCTCTCCTCTTGGGTGAGAATGACCTACAACTTGCTCGTTTCTCAGGCTGGGGCCACGTTCCAGCGTCTGAAGCTGCAAAATATGTCATACTCGGCAAGGGCAGACCCAGCTGTGGCCTCATCGACGCAGACGAGTGGGACCTAGGCAGACAGCTCCCCGGCTACTATTTTGGCAAAGAACCGGGACAATTGAGCTTCAAGGAAAAGCGACAACTCCAGGAGTCGTCCAAATTGAAGTTCATGGATATGGACTTGTTCTTTGTCAAGGTAAGCAAACCCTTTTCTTACCTTGGAAAGCAGGGAACCTTGCTGACCGACGTCTCTAGCTGTCTGACCTAATGTTCTCGGTTCCAAACATGACCCATCTCCGCAACTTAGAGATCGTGGTTATGTATGAGGAGATCCCAGAGACCGTGGAGCAGTACGAGCGAGGGGAGTTCCCATCTCGGTGGAAAGATGACCCCGACGCAGACCGCTACATGGGGTTTTGCCCACGACCCAAGTACTATGTCAACGGCCAACTTGTCCGCGAAGGCAAGGTCGACGTCAACACCGTGAGCAGGACGCCATGGCCGGAACAGCGAGTGCCTAGAAGTGGCCTGACAGCGGTCTCGCCAACAAACCCAAACTACGTACGACTTGCGAAAGAGCAAGGCCTCAGCCATCTTTTTTCTGGCCTCAGGACACCTCCCAACACCACCGCCGCACGTGCGTCTCCGAATCGACTCTTTTCGCAACGAGCGTTTCAAGGTCCCAATGAAGATCTCTCCCCGCCACAGTCCGATTCCACGACCTTTGTGAATGGCGATGGACACCAGCCGCGCTCGTCGACTGGTTCGGCGGGCGAGCAGGAGCAGCCCTTAGTAAATGGTGCTGCCGAACCTCTTTCGGCAATCGGCGAAGCCATCAATCACTGATTGCTAGATTGAGGGCAAGTGAACCTACTTGGTTGACTTCAATATAGTGGGCCTCCTGTTTACAGAGACCAGTTTTTCGAAACTCAAAGCGACCAGTCTTTCGCAACAATGGCGCCTAACTTGGCGGGATTCGCCTCCCTGGCCAATTTTGGATTTTGGAGCAATGCGATTGATCTCTCTGAACATCTAGGCGACAGGACGCCGTGTGCGCCCTAGTTCTCCCTGTCATGGTTAGATGGGATTAATTCGGGCAAAATTCATGTTGCTTCGAGAAAAGCAAGCTAACAAAGTCGATACGACGGTCTCGAGCTTTTGGATGTCTGCTCCGGTTCTGTGGGGAAGATGGATCATCACCCGAGACTTACAATGGGAGCTTTCTGTGTATGGCCCGCCTCAAGATGAGGTTGAAGGAGATGGCTTGATGGCGGCCAGGAGGCTGGCCGCCATCATACAATTATATGTACCTGCATCAACATAGCATGGCGACAAGCAATGAAACAAGAGGAGACGGCCGATTTGGTTGTCAAAGACAAATATATACGGCGACTCTGCCCGAACTAAGTATGTGACATGTGTGATGCGACGTGCATGCTGTGACTTATCCAGATCCAGCACCAAGAACGGATGACCGATGTGACAGTTTGGGTGTACATTAAGTATTCAGAGTTGCCTGAGATGATGCTACTTTGCCAATGCCGTGATGGATGCCATGTGGTTTCCAAGGTTGTTAGATGATGGTCTGACTTCCGTAGGGCGTGCCTCCAAGTGACAGACTCGGGAGGAAGGCGGTGACGGTGACATCAGCGGGGCAGAATTTTGCTGAGGCTCTCTTGCGCCCCTTGCATGCCTAATTTAGACGCGTTCTTCTTCGTCAGTCACGTCACCACAAACGCGGACACTCCAAACACAGAAGACGAACCAGACATATTGACAGACTGAATCATCTGGATTAATCCTACTTGTGGCTTACTGCCAAGAAACCCTTCGCAAAGATGTCGACAACAGTGGAGAAGGTGAGTGTTACTGGAGGTTTGCGATAAGACTGCCATGGCTGACAAGATTTACTACAGATCAAGGAGATCGAGACCGAAGTGCGTTCGACCCCAGGCGAGACCAGTCCCTTCGATATTTGCAAAAATCTGACGGATGACGACCACCCTCGTCCGCGCCCCGTCGCGAAGCGCATATGGCATTTGCGGTGTCTATAGACAGGGCGATACGATACTAACAGCATGGATAGATGGCTCGAACCCAGAAGAACAAGGCAACATCCTTCCATCTGGGTCAACTGAAAGCGAAACTTGCCAAACTCAAGAGAGAGTTGCTCACACCGTCAGGTGGAGGTGGCGGTGGCGGCGCTGGCTTCGATGTCGCCCGTACAGGCGTTGCGAGTGTCGGGTTCATCGGATTTCCCTCTGTAGGAAAGAGTACACTTATGAGCCGACTGACGGGACAGCACTCCGAGGCAGCTGCGTACGAGTTCACAACCTTGACAAGTGTGCCGGGTCAAGTTCAATACAACGGAGCGCCGCTACAAATCATCGATCTTCCCGGAATTATCGAAGGAGCCAAGGATGGCCGTGGCCGTGGTCGACAGGTCATAGCAGTCGCAAAAACATGTCACTTGATCTTCATTGTCCTTGATGTCAACAAACCGTTGACGGACAAGAGGGTCATCGAGAATGAACTCGAGGGTTTCGGGATCCGAATCAACAAGTCGCCACCAAATATCACGTTCAAGAAGAAGGACAAGGGCGGGCTCAACATCACGAGCACTGTCCCGCTGACCCACATTGACCACGACGAAATCAAGGCCGTCATGAACGAGTACAAGATATCCTCAGCAGATATTGCTATCCGATGCGACGCGACTATTGATGACGTTATCGACATCCTCGAGGCCAAGAGCCGGAGCTACATTCCCGTTGTATACGTTTTGAACAAAATTGACGCCATCAGCATTGAGGAGTTGGACCTGCTGTACCGCATTCCCAACGCAGTGCCAATCAGCTCCGAACATGGGTGGAATGTTGACGAGCTGATGGAAGTCATGTACGCTTTCTCCTTTCTTTCCCCTTTGCTCGTCATTTCGCCGGTGAGCTAATGAAATTGGATTGCACTGCAGGTGGGACAAGTTGAAGTTGGTCCGCGTTTACACCAAGCCCCATGGGAAGATGCCTGATTATTCTGCGCCTGTCGTGCTCCGTTCCACGAGATGCACAGTGGAAGATTTCGTAAGTCTAAAAAAGGCCACAAATTCCCTGATCTGTTTCACCGCGTCAGGTGACGGTCGGGTTGGGTCCCATTATGACTGAACGTCCTCAGTGCAACGCTATCCACCGCAGCATCGTGGAGCAATTCAAAACGGCCATCGTATACGGCAAGTCTGTTAAGCACCAACCCCAACGAGTGGGGCTCGCACACGAGCTTGCGGATGAAGATATCGGTGAGTTATTCCCCGAGCGTAGCCTCTTCAGGCGCCAGGGAACCCTGGTGTGGACAGGCTTTCAGGTGCTAATTCGATTTCTGTCGGTGAAGTCACAATTCAAAAGCGATGATTACTTGTCCTGGCCTCGAATTATTAACAGAGCCCACCAAGGCTCCAGCCGGGCTGTCAACCACCTGCTGCCGGTCATCCCCTCGACGTGAGTAGACACGACTCGTTTGACGAGGACCGTTACGCCGAGACGGGTTAATATTTGACAGCACTTGCACTCGCCAATTTCGGGGAATCCCAGATTCAAGTTGGGTGGAGCCAGTCGTCTTGAAGCTAATCCTAAACTGCTGTCCCTGCACCGATCCTGACAGCTCGCGGCTGTGGGCATCGACGCATCCGCCATCGTGACCGGTCTGAGAAAGCAACAGCCTGCCAGCTTAGCTTGAAACGTGGGAACGCCTGCACGACGTGAGACTTATCAATCAGACACTGCGGCATACTTGTCGAGACCGGCAAGACGAGTGCACGGTGAAGGAGGTTTCTTGAGTGGGATCAAATAAATGAATTCATGATTCACAAAGCCTTTACGTTTGCCTCTCTTGAGCTTCCCAGCCATGTTGCCTCCTTGGTGTTACATTGTTGGACGTCTAACCTCGTCAAAACCTGCGTGTAGCGGCCCCAAAACGTGGAGGAGGCCCAGCATCCGAAGTCTGATACTGGGGGACCGGACGGTACAGTACAGATGGTCTCAACACACGATCTGTTCGGCCGGCATGGGCTATTACGAGGAGCCAGCGGGCAAGCATCAAGGGTTGTTGATGTCTTCATGCGCGCAGATTAGAGCCAGCGGCGTCTGATGCTCACGCTCATGCTAGTGCCCGCGGGCGTGGGCCCTTCTTCTGAAGTTCAGCACTCGGTCAACCCAGCGTGGGCAGCCTCGATGGCGAGCGGGGATCGGATGGCCATTCCTTGTTCCCTCCTCGCGCAGGCAGGATGGTTTTGCGCGATGATACCGCGAGCACCGAGTTGCGATTCGCTACGCCACGCGGCCCACCCGACCACCCCCCGGAGCGAGGAAGCTGTCGCCCTGGCCATCTTGGTGTTGTTGGCATGCTGAACGCCCCCCTGGGCGGCTTCAGCCTCCTGAACCCCCGATATGCCTGCAAGCCGACTCTGCTCGACCAGCTTCCGCGGCTTGATTAGATTCAGGGGCAGAAAGTCAACCTATTTCTTATAAGCATGCAACACCGCCCGCGTTCAGAGGAGCATGATATCCTGAGCAAATCAAGATCGCCGTGAAAATCAGAAGAGACGAAATTTTGCCCAGGGTGAGCAGCAGCAGTTTGACCATGATGGTCAGGTAAAGCTTGGAGGAAAGCCCAGAAGGTGTCTCCACACACCCTTCGGAGGGTTTCAACCAATAAGGTCCCTGGCAGCGTTCGCTTGTCCGGGCCTGCTCACTGCGTACAACCACCTGTGGACTTGACCTTTCACGGGGGACCTGTTGCCGCCGCATTCGACCTCCACGGCCTGAGTACCTCGCATGAGTGGTTGGCTCCTCACGTCAGAGGCGGAGAGAGGGGGTCGCCCCGTGCTGGGCTTGAGCTACCTCCCCTGTCAATCCTGTGGCTTTCCTCCTCCGCTCGCTGCCAGCTTCGACAACCGTCAGCCTCAGTTTTATTCTTTTTCATTTTGCCACCGTAGCCGCGATGTCATTACACGCGGCGACGAACGATGCAAATTCCGGACCTTCAAACCAAGTTGAGCGAGCTAAGGGCGCGGACCTGGCTACTGCTCGGACCCTCTCCAGCCGTAGCAAAGGAGAGGCGAGGCTAACCTCAACGCGCGGTGTAATAATGCACTCATATCCGAATATATGTGTGTGCCTGGATCTGATAGAATCCACAAAGTCCATATTTCCTTTTAGCGTCTTGCGGGACAGAGATCAAGCGCGAGTCCAAAAAAACGTCGCTGTTTGGGGCGAAACAAGGGCGTCGTCGTCCGTGCTCTGATCCCCTTTCTCATTGTGCCTGACTGACTGACAGAGCGGCCCCCGTCTGAACAAGCGTGGATAGCCCGTCGTCACCGTGTGGAGAAAACCAAAGCAGTGGGTACAAACACAGCTGCTGTGGGTACCAGGGCACCAAGGTTGGTGGATTAGGCGACCATGCGCTCGTACCGTGCCTAGCGGCCGCGGCTTTCATCGCAATCCACCTGCGATCCCAGCACTGATTGTAATAACTGACGGATCTCAAAGTGTTCCACCTCAGCGGGCCCTTGGTGTTCGAGTATATTCCCTAGTCAGGGCCTGGGGCAGGTGGAAACTCCCCAAACTCGAACGCCGGGTTTTGTGTGGCCGGCCATGGAGCTGGCCATAGGCACTGGGTCAACTCGGCCGGTGTCAGCAGCTGCTGTCGGCGATCCTGTGTCGGCCGGTCCATCGGGGTCTGCCCTGGGCAAGGCAGGCCTGGATAGCCTTGTTACAAGGTTCTTGACAGCAAGCTCATCTGTTGAGCGATTGGCTCCTCAGATGAAGACCCGTCCCAAGAATCCCACGCTGAATCGACGCATGAGTGCAACCTAGTGAACCATTCTGGTCGAACTTAGATGACTTGATATCGAAGGAGTACGCGTTGGGCCTATCTTCGTTTCGTCTCGAGCCCACCGCCAAGTTCGTCTTGCTGCTTGCGGCCAAAGCTAGATTACCACACAGCCCTCGCCCATCTCCTCTGGGCCACCAACGCTCCGCGGACGGCTCGTCTGAGCCTGCTAAGAAGCAATACACAAACACTTCTGGGTACGATTCGCGGGGAGGTTCCCGCACTAGACCCTAACAGTTCCCCCCATCCACTAGCATCTCCCTGACAGAGCTCCCGTCAGGCAGGGGTCGCGATACCAGCTGGCGAACTGGAATACAAGCCGGGCCCGTCTCGAATCGCTAGGCTCTTCTGGCCTTTTGAGTGGCCTGATTTCTTGTTCAAAGTACAGGCCAGACAGGCAGGCCAGGCCAGACAGGCCCTACACTGAGCTGGGGTTTCTTGGGCTCGCACCAGCACGTCATGTCCTTCCGTCCCTGAGCCCGACTGAGGCTGTCCGCGCTCGGTTGGCCCACGAAGTCGACGCCGCGTCCCAGAGTTGCGGATCCCGTTCCATCTGAGGCACCGGGAAGATTTCTATCGACGCCGATCGACGCATGAAATCAAAATTTCCTCAATGCGCAGTAAACCCGGGCCCCTCTGGCAGCCAAGCCGTGCTGCTACTTGCGGAAATAACTGCTACCATAGCGACCGCTTCAAGCCCTTGCCCAGAAGTCTTCAACAGCTCTTCACCCCACTCCCGCAGTGCGATGGCACGTCTCCCTCCTGTCTCATCAATCTTCCCTTTGGTTCACCCGCATGACACAAGCCAGGACAGCGACGATCCCGAAGCTCGACCCGGGGTGCTCCCGGCCGATGCCACATTTCTTCCAGCATCTCGACGACTCTGTGGCGTCGCGTAGAATCGTGGACACGAGAATTTGTCGATCCTTGTCGTCATGCAATGTCAACGCCACACCTCTGCAGGAACCAGACCCTCTTGACAGCGGCCTGAGAGACAGGTGCAAAGCAGCTCAGGAGCAGAGGAGCCCCGTCAGGGAGCCCTAAAAGTCGCTGACTGCTCTTTTACCCCGGCGAGCCGCTGCCCCTGTACAGCGAGCGCACAGGGAACTTTGGCCCAGTGGCTTGCAACTAAAATCCCATTGCGGGTCACCTGGGCTCGTCCATTCGGGGAATACTGTAGATCTGCCTTCCCCCTGGACCGAAGCTCGCGAAGCTCCTGAGCAGGTGCCAGTGGGCGACCTTGGCCATGCCGGCCGCAACTCTGTGGCCCTGCGGCCCTGCGCGACAATGTAGCCCACCGGGCCGCGTCGAGTCTTGTGCACAATGTGGGTTGTCCACGGTCCCAGTGACAATGCCTCCCTCGTTCGTTCGTCGCATGCAGCTTGGCCAACTTGGGCTGAAAACTTGCCTAGAGGTGGTGCATGCACTGCACCCAAACCACGCAAGAAAGACGGCTGAGCGACATGGCATCTTCAACTACTTCCAACGGCACCTTTCCGCCCCGCCCAGGAGATCGTCACCGTGCCTACATGAGGCTTGAGAGAAAGCAAGATCCAAGTTAAGCCTCCTCAGAACCCCACCACGAAGGCCGGATTAGTCGGGCTCGTTGCCCGAACAGTCAACACTCACAACTTTGGCCATGATCAAATCTTGTCTTTTCATTTCGCCGGACCGCCGGATAGTTTCAGCATGGCCGTGCCTGGTGGATTGCGATTGCAGCCTGGAGAACTCAAAACAGCACGAGCATCCCCATGATGAGGCTGGTGAGACCCGGTGACGAAGACTCATCTGAAGGGGGTTTCATTAAGGAAAGCGGGTACTGGATGCCATCGCAAGTGGATCTCCTTGGACAGGGCCCTGCTCTGCTCCACCCATGGCGGGAAGCCTCTTTGGACTACAGTACGTGCCGCTGACTGGAGTGATTCGCACACCTCGGACGTCTTTTCACACGGTGGTAGTACCATTGGTCGAATATTGGGGAATTCAACCAAGACTGCTGCCGTTGGTTGGGCTCCTCCGGCGCAGGACCTGGGACTGACCGACTACTCCTGTCGCAACCCACGACATTGTTCATTTTCCTCAGTCTCCACCGCTTTAATCTTCACGCGGAGCTGATGGGGCGTCTGTTTCCCGATCCGAGGACGTGACAATTGTGGACAGGATATGACAGTATATTCGTCGTGCTGGCTATAGGGGACGAGAACTGGCCAGGTCCATACCTTGCGGGCTGTGGCCCGACCCTTGACCATATATCTCATGTACATGGCCCTCCCAGTACCTCGATGCGCAGCCAACGCCGCTGCGGTACCATCCCGCATGTGCCTTTCGGACCCCTGGCAGCTATAGCTTCCTGATGCAACACTCTTATACCTTGGGCTAGCTGCTAGGCCTTCGCATCATTACCTCCCCACACCAGAGCCAACCCCCAGACAGTCTCTATTGATCCGTCTCGCCGCCTCTATTTTGCGGCCCTGGTCCAAAGCCCTCCGAGTCTGCCCCCCATTCTCTGCAACCCTCCCAGACGGGGGTCCAGCATTACCCTTGCCGGTACAGACCGTCCTACAAACATATACATGTAGCCGTGGTGCGGCCCATCACTTGGTCGTCCTGCACCTCTCTACAGGTCAGCTACTGTACATCAGCGTTTGCGAACTGCATGCGACGTCTGTAACTGCAGTAGGCTCATTCCTATCGTTGCTAGCCATCTGCCTGTCACTGTCTCCCATCTGCCATTCGTTTGTCTAAACCAGCATCTCCGCCGGGCGTCTCATCGTTTGGTCATGTCTGGCGAGCAAATCTGCCTGAACAACGTAAGCCACCTTACCTTCCTGCCCACTTCTGAAACCCTTCGTACCATGAGAAAAATGCCAGGAAGGCAGAAAATGTCTTTGCGACTATGGGCGGCGTCGGTCGTATTGTAAGAGGCGGCTGAGGGAAAAAGAAACTAACCGCGCGCATTGGCTTTTAGCAACGAGACTAACAGGACGGTCCTCTACTGCTGACATCGGCGAGATAGACTGCTGAAAAGATCGATGTTTATGAGAGTGCTCAAGCACTGTTTCGAAACATCAGAGGGACTTTGGGAAGCTTTGGGCTCGAACTCTCTGTGCCTCGTCTTGCCCTCGGGCGTGGAATAGTCTCGGCGTGCATTGCATTTGCGCCCTCGTCCTCGGGATACGCACCACAGAGTACTGCACCACCAACGTCGACGGCCGCCACAGCTGTCGACGAGACAGTTCCTCTAACCAAAGGGAGCCTCGAGTCCATTACACGAAGCTGTCCAGGAACCAATTGTCGTCATCAGCTGCATGCCGCCTTCCGTACATGAAGATCAATCACATCGGTCCTGTCGGGTACAGAGATATCCTCCCCCACCACTCACATCGCCAAACCCCGGCGTCACGCACCCGTTGCTTTCTTGTCTTGGGGAATCTTTAGTAAAATCTAGATTTGCATCAGGCCTCAATTAACCCTCTCCAAGGCGCAGCATTGTTGAGCAAGAGGAGACTCGCCGAACACCACGAGATTAGCGGGAGTAAACTGAGAATGCACACCCAAGGAGGGATGGGAGGATCGTCAAGCATGGACCAGGATGCACACCTCGCTCACCATGAGCAAACCTATGGCCACGACCAATGGAACGACATGAGCCCTTACATACAGACGACAATGTCTGAGTACGGCGGCGGTTTTGGCTACATGCCTCCAATCTCACACGGACTGCCCTCCGAACAATTGGGCCGGATGCCGCCATCGGCAACACCTCCGCAGCAGCCGTTACCTCAACAACATTCGCAGCCGGCGCACCATCCCACACTGCCCATGCTGATGGTGCCTTCACACCCGACCTGGCCGAGTATGCTCACGAACCCGAACGGATACAACACGTCTCCCCCCGTCGCAATACCTCCTGCCTCGGCGCCGATCCAGTCACTAAAGACCACGAGGCCAGTGGCACCTCCGATTGCGTCCCAGCCCAGGAAAACCCTGACGGACGATGACCGCCGCCGCATGTGCCAGTATCACATTGACAACCCCTCGATGAAGCAGACCGAAATCGGCGCGTTGTTTGGCGTGGAGCGAAGGTGAGAATGAGGGCCGCTGCGCTTCGATCCGTTGTCGACTTTGCGACGACCCAACTGCCACCGCGGAGAACTCTGCTGACCATTTCCCCCTCTAGCACGGTGTCCAAAGTCCTAAGTCGCAAGGACAAGTGGCTGAATCCAGAGGACCGCAGTAGTTCGCCAATCAAGAAAAGCAAGGGCAAGCTCCCGGACATCGACAAGACGCTGGCCAACTGGCTGCGAAATGAGCAGCACAAAGGCCGCCGCGTGTCAGACGCCGAGATACAGGAGCAAGCCCGGATGTACGCTCGGCCCTTCAGGGAGGCGGAGACGAAGATCAGCAACCCCTCGTGGCTCGAGAAGTTCAAGCAGAAGCACGGCATGGGAGGGCGGCTGGTCAGGAGAGCCTCGGAGACGAACATTCCCAGTGCCGTAGGAAAACTGTCGACTACGTCCCCGACACCGGCCAATTCGCAGCCTACGAGCTCGATTTCTTCGGCTTCCCCCGTGGCGAACCATTCCGTGTCGCCCTTTTCGGCTGGACCCCGCGGAGGAGTGGAGGACGACAAGGAGAGCGGTGGTGGTGGTGGCAGCAGCGGCGGCGGCGGAATGATGATGGACTTTTCCTCTGGGCCGTCATCGAGCACAGCCGGACCGACGTTCAAGTATCCCTCGACGAACCAGAGCACCACATCCCTCAGCAGTGGTGGGTTTGCATCGGACACTGCGGGCTCGTCATTTTCTGAAAGTACTATGAGTCCTACAGGCACGGGACAGTTTACATTTTCTCCTGATCCCAACATGGGAGGCTTTCTGTCGACGGACCCCCACCCTCAGGCAAGACACATACCCCCTGGAGGACCGAATTTCCAGAGGCCACGGAGCCAGACGTTTCCGACCCTCGACTTGGAGTACATGAACGAGACATCGAGCCAGGAGCACAACGATCCCATAACACCCAAATTTCCGCATGGCCAACAAGGAGTCCCATCGACGGCGCCCTCGTCGGCAATCGAATCCCCAGCCCACGAGTTCGCATCAGCTGGGCCGTTTGGAATCGACAATACGATGGCCTCGCCTCATCACCAGGGCCACCACGCATTACGGCACAGCAGCAGCGCCAGCAGCCTGCAGGGACGGCAGCAGCAAGGCGCCGGCGGCACGACGCCCATCATCGGGAGCGCGGCGATGTCCTCGGTTGCTTCATCCCCCGTCTCGCCCACACAGGAGGACGCGAGACGGGCAGCCGACACCTTGCTGTCATTCATCGCCAACAGCGGGCCTAACGCGTTCGTGGACCAGAGCGACTACAACGCGGTGATCCGGCTGACGGAGAAGCTGAGGCTGCACCAGCAGGCGCAACAGGCTGCTGCCGCAAGAGGCCAGCAGGGCATGGGAGGGATCCCCATGGGGCTGGGCATGGGCGGCCTGGACCGGATCCCTGAGGGAGACGCCGAGATGGGAAACACTGGGCAGCACCTGGAGGAAGGGGGCATGGTCAAGCATGAGGGGACCATGGTATGAGGGGAGGGAAAAAAAAACAAAAACCGGCACTTTCTCCTCTCTCCTTCCTTACCAGGGGGCCGGTGTTTGCTCCTTTCCATGATTGTCGTTGTACGTGTTCTCTCCTCCTTTCTTTCTCCGCTTTCATTGCCCTGCTTGCTCGCCTCGCATTCCTTCCCCTTCGGAATTCACCGTGCGGGAGATAGGGGATGGGGCGAGACCACGCCCCGAAAGAGCAGGGGATGTGTATTTCGCGGGGCGGGAAAATCCACGAAAAAGCATCAACTGGGTGGGCCCCACTACTTACACTTATTCTGGTTCACAGGACACAAACACTCTCACACTCTCACACAAACACACACTGCTACGGCTTCTGATTACAGCGGGAAATCCCTCCCCCCACGGGGACCCAGGAAAAGGGCGCAAAAATATCAACAGTATCAAATACCACCATCGGAACTTTTTACACATGAGCACGACGTCTCGCGACGCAATTCCCCCCAAGGGGAAGGACAAAACAAATATCAGCAGCACCATCATCTCCAACCAAGACAGCTCTGCCTCAAAGGCCCCCAAAATATTATTACCTGTGAACTTCAATACCCAAAACCACCGCCGCCGCCACAACGAACCCAACAGACAATCCGAGCTACGTGCCCGTAGGACGGCGAGCAGGTTCGGTCTCCTATATACACAACAACACAACACATACAACATATACCCGGACTTTTCACGGCAAAGGAAAGAAGTCCCCCGCTCACGCGAAAATCGGAAAGGGTTTCACAGTCCAACCCACCACTCAAAAATTTCCAACCCGTATTTCCTCAGTCCAAATGTCTCTTGTCTTCTAGTCCTTTTTTTCTTCTTCTCACATATCTTTTTCAACAAAGGTCCTGTCAGGGGGTTTGGGCGGCTTCGGGGGAAAGGGGCGAGGATGGCTACAACGTATTGGGGGTGCACCGGCATTTATTTCATATTATCTTTCTTTTTCTTTTCTTTTCTTTCCTTGATCTCTCCTCTTGATCTGTACTTTCTGGGCACCCTTTTTCTACTCCGTTCTTTTTTTCCCTTTCTTTTTCTATTTCTTCCCAAATTCTATATTGACAACCTCTTTTTTTTTTACCCTTTTTACATGTGTGTGCATTTGAACCAAGGGACTACTGGGCCAGGCAAAGGGAAAGATATCTATTTTGATTGCAGAGGTTTGTGCGAGGACGGGTGTGCCCAAACGCTGTGTACGCTGTGTACGCTGAAATGGTGCCGCAGCAGCGAGCAAGGGGTGGACGACGACACACACCCTGCCGGGATTTGGGGGGACGACCCAGAAGTCAGAGCATTTGGATAGGGGAGGGGTGGGACAGGACATCAATGGGATGCGGAGGTGCATGATGGGGGTAGGATGGGAACAGGGGGGGGGGTTGGGAAGGAACAGACACAAATCAACTACTTGCCTCATCTCCAGGGGAGGGGGGGTTTGGGCACACAGCGGGTGATCTCGATTTGAAGGGTCAAGTTTCTTCGACAGAGAGATTGGGAAGAAAAAAGGGTGGGGCCCACAGCCAGGTTACTGTCACTTACTACTGTGTATCTAGGTAGGTATATGTGCCCGGGTGGAGAAGAGAGGCCAAGCAACAAAAGAGGCACACACACACACACACGTTCGGGTTTTCCGGATGGGTATAGGGGGGATGGGTTTTCGGTTTTCTTTTTTTTTCTTTTTTGATTTTGGAGGTGGTGGTGGTAGGGGGCTATGGCAACTGGCAGGCAAGCATGGGAGAAGGAGAGAGAGGGGAAACAACCCTCCTCCCCTTTCGCACACTTTGTATGCAGCCAACCAACCCACTCACTCCCCCGTCACCCCATCCTTCAAAAGAGAGAGAGAAGAAGGAGAAAAAGGAAAAAAGGAAAAACAAGACAAGACAACCCAACCCAGCCCAACCCAACCGGCATAAACCCTCGAGAGGGCGGCTATCTGCATATTCAGGACTTGGACGATAGGCAAATCATAATCTACCGACCCCGCGATTTGAAGCGCGCACACACACACAATTGCTGCTGCTGCTGCTGCTTGCTGCTTTTGTCTCCCTCCTACATGGGCAAAGACCGTGGTATGATGTTCTGATGGTGGTTGCGCGCTTGCACTGATTCGATGCGTTGCCCGTGTGTGATGCAAATGGGCGGGTATGGGGAGAGGAAAGAAGAAGGAAAAGAAGAAAAAATAGGGCGAGTGAATGAACGAAGGTGACTGACTGATTTGAAAGTGATTGATGCTTGTTTGATTGATTGATTGATTGATTGATCTAGCTAGGTAATTAGGTTGTTGATCAGTTGGATGTGTCCTGTCCTGCATGTGCAGGGTGTATTATCGACCTGCAGCAACGTCTCTCGCTAGCAGCGAACCAGATCTCGGGGGGTGGAAGGGGGGGGGGGGGGAGCTGGGGCAGTGGCAGTGGCAGGTTGTGGCGGGCGGGCGACCAAGGTCGACGAGGGGGACGGGACCAGAACATGCCATTGTTTGGGTCCCCATATCACCAAGCAAAGAAAAAGCACTGCACAGCACAGCAGGGCAGACCGATAGAGAGGCAATGATCGATCACATTAATCCAATAATGCAAAGCAAGAAAGAATTGGTGGGACTTTTTCTTCCCCTTGTTGCGGTTGGCTGCATGCATACATATATACCATAGGCTGCTGCTATTACGTACACTACTACATACACACAAGAGCCACATAAAAGTACACACATGAAGAAGAGGGAGAGGAGACCCGCGGGCGGCCGTGCCGTGCATTGCATTGCCTTGCCTTGCCTTGCCTTGCCTCGCCTTGCCCGCTCGGCTCAGGGCATCGCAAGGGGAAAAGGGGGGTAGTTGGGAATGGGAAATCGAATGACGGGACAAGCTGCTTGTGGCTCTAACCCGAAACACTGGGTCTCCGGAGAGGAGGAGGGAGAGGGGGACTTTTGTTCTTCATCAACTCAACCTCTCCTCCCACAGCTCGACGACACCCTTCTCGGCCAGTTCCGGCACCAGCCTGACTAGGACCAGCTCCAGGGCGCCGTACATGAGGTGCTTGTTGCAGTAGGGATCGCTAAAGACGTCCAGGATGCCCGTCTCGATTTCGGAAATGATCCGCGCGTCCGGGCCCGCCTGCTGCTGCTGCTGCTGCTGCTGCTGCTTTTGCCGTTGCTGCTGGTCCACCCCTCCGCCGCGGCCTTGCTGCTGCTCGGCATGTGCCCGTTGGTGAGCAGAGGCGGCAGCAGTATGGTCACGGCCAGCGTCAACGGCCTCGCTGCTGCTGTTGGTGCTGGAGCTGGCGTTGGCGTTGGCGCTGGTGTTGGTGGCCGGGCCGGACCGCGGCGACGAGGACAAGGAGTCGGCCTTGAACCATCGAGCCAGCCACGACGCCGCGCTGCCGCCAAAGAACAGCCTGCCGGCGGCGCTGGGGGCGAGGGCCCAGAGCGCGCTAGCACACCTGCGTCGCAGGGCGAGCAGCTCGCGGTCCGACTCGGGCGCGAACAGCGTTGGTGCGCCCATGGCGTTGTTTGGGAAGAGTGCCCCGCGGAGGTTGCGAAGCGCCATGGGTACGAGTGCCGGGTCGAGAACATGTCGCCGAATCGAGTCGGAGAGGAGCCTGTTCGGGGGGGTCGCGCACGGCGCGCATATCGTTAGCAAAAGGGTACACGACGGGATCACAAGTGCCTGTGTGGGTGTGTGTGATTTGACCCGGTTTCAATTCTGGGGGGAGCATGTGCAGGATGCGATCGCTGAATATGGGATGGGACAGGGCCAGTATAGTATGGGGTATAAGGGCATAAAAGACAGGGGAATCGGCAGGAGACTGCGATCTCATAGCAAAAGGCTGCTGGACGCGACGAGAAATGCTACGATCCAGGCAGTCTGGTACACTAGCACCGGGTCTTCGCAGCGCAAAGTGCGGCACAAGATTTGTTTTTTTAAGGGGAGGATGGAGGGGCTGGACAGGAAAAGACAGGCGGAGCGCTCATCGGAGAGGTTTGACCGGTTTGTACGAGCAGCAGTCGAGCAGCAGGCGAGCGGCAGGCGAGCAGCATCAAGAGTTCACCTCTGCTTCTGTCCCGTGCGGGGACGGGTCCGAGATGGTGTGCAGGACACGGCTCGGTGATCAGGGTCGAATAGGGCCAAGCCGATGGACAGCTTGCTGGGGATCCTGGTCACCAAGTCCAGTCTCCAGCCCAGCCCAGCCCAGGCCCAGCCAGCCAGCCCAGCCCAAAAGCCGCGTGTCTCTGTGCCTCCCGCAAGCCGATGCGGCATTCCGGACGATTGTCAAAGGTGACAGACGACGGGTGGAAATTGGCCTTTGTGCCCCGTGTGCCCTGGCGGAGACGGTGGGTAGGGCCAGTGCTCCAGCGCACAAGACCTCCGCCATTGGGCCGCCATGCGCCCTGCAGCAGCTTGCCGTTGGGAGTATCGAGGCCCCTGGCTATAATGACGCCGTCATCCAGACCGAGTGTGAGTGTGTGTGCGTGGGTGTTGGATGAATGGGCGAGTCCCGCGACGACGCTGTCACCGCTCTGCATGGGCAGGCAGCATGCGCAGCTTCTGACGGCCGATGTCAACGCAACGTGCGCCCTTTTTTCGCGGCACTGTCGTGGGTCTGGATGGAGCCCATTATACCCATTAGGAATAGTCGGGTTCAACTCCCGGAAGTATGGCAGGGCGAGGGCCAAATGAAGAAGCCAGATCGAAGCAGCAAATGTAACGCGCAGGCAGCGGCCGGCAGGCTAGTGGAGCTCCTCGCAGCCCATCATCCCAAGGTAAAGGCGCCCGTGCATGTTTTGGCGAAAATGGTGGTTGATCAGCCGGTCGATCCTTGCAAGTGAGCCCTGGACTTGAATGACGGGCGCGTAACCGCAGCTTGCTGATGGCCCGCCGTGTAAGCCCGCCGAGGGCCTATCGTTCAATCGGATGCATGCATGGCCGCCCTATTCCGCAATTGGCCAGCCGGGCCAGCCACTTGGAGGAACAGCTGCATGAACCCAGGCACATCGCATTTTGCGGTGGCCAGGTCGGGGCTTTTGTGGCTGCCGATTTGGCCGCAGAGCATCTTCGGGGCGTGTTCCACGGCATGCCCTCCTGACTCCGGTGTCTAGTCGCGCATTCCCTGCCGCACACCCAGAGCGCGCATTGGCCGGCGAGCATTCCCTTCACACACCACCTCCCGGCGCCGCACTCAAACCTCCCTGGCATGTCGACACCGAGATGCCACCCCGTGGGAGCCCACTTGAAGTCCACGGAAAGGGGTGGGCGCACTGCCCCTCCACACGCACTTGCGACAGAGGCGTGCTTCCCAAGCTGACTGGAAGATATGCAGAGTCAAGTGACCGGTCCCGCATGCGGTGTAACGACCAGAGTGCGGGAGGTTGAGGGTGTGCTCTCTGCTCGTCTGACAAAGATATGAAATTGGTTTCCTACCTGTCAACAACTCCGTCGAAGTCAGCTACGCGTCCAGGCCCGGCGATCGCCAGCCACTGCGCCATAGATAAACTGCCGCAGAGCCATGGCATGCGCCTGTCCATCTCCAACCAGTTTGAAACGGTGGACCATATGCTGAAAGCCAGAACCGGTGTTTTGGCTGCTTCTGAAAATGATTCGGCCGACGAGTGAGCGCTTGGTTTCGTGTTCTCTGAGCCATCAATATGACGAGTCAACTCTGCCTTGCCCAAGGGCAACACCCGGCCTCTGGAGGGGAGGGTCCGACTCGTAGCTAGCGTCATAATGAAGACTCGGACGAAGGTGATGAAGGCGAAAATATAGTGCACGAAGGACCAAAACAGCCCTGGGATAGACAGGCCCTTGGCGCCCTGTCGAACGGAGCCACCCCTGGCCATGCGTGACCGACGAGAGTCTTTTTGCTTCCGCCGCAGGACGTCTGACAGGATTGTCAGGCCGGTCCAGATCATCCATGGCTCCGAGACCTTTTTAGCGACGACGCCGCCAATGATCATCTCGGACAGGATCTCGCCAACCAGGGATGTCAGGCAGTCATTTTCCAAGTCTTCGGTCGGGAGCAGAACCGCTAGCACTCCTTGGACGAGCAGCTGCCGGTAGGCCGCCTCGTTCTCGGCCTGCTCGGAGACAGTGGCAGGGTTGTCGATGTCGGGTATTGGTGACAGCTGAGGCAGGGGACATAGCGCGTGGTAGATGGCGCGCGAGTCAACCTGGACTGGATAATTCACAATTGGCTTGCGAGATGCTCGGTATGCTATAACAGGCGCGAAGACGCTATCAGTTGCTGGTTTCCCATGCGCGTGCGCGTGCCCGTACAGTATGCCGCGCAAGGGGGAAACTGACCCTGAATGTGTTTGTCCAACAAGTCCGGAAGCTCATCCAGCAGCAAGCTCTCCACATCAATCTTCCTCAGCCTCTGCTCCAGCGCACGTGTGCAATGTGCAATAATATGGACGATCTCTGCGACAAAGGTATCGTCGGGCGTGATCTTGTTGTACCAGGCCTGCACGAAGTCGCGTAGGATGATCGCGATGATGGCGTAGAGCTGTAGATCGACGTCGTTCCGGCTCGTCAGGGGCGGCAGGAGGTCATGGATCGGAGCAGGAGTCGCTCTGCCCCGGTCGCCGGCTTGCTGGGGGCAGAGGACGCGGCGGATCAGCTGGGCGGTTGCCTTATCCGAGAGGAAATCTGCGGGCGTGGCATTCGATCGCTGGCTGCGTCGCTTGGAGATGTTGGAGCTCGTGCGAGAGTGTTTGGAGAACGGCCGCTTGGAGGGGGAGGGGGAGGGGGAGGGGTCGGATTGGGCCTGAGATGCGAATGGCGTCGTCGCCGTTGTGGTAGCTGTCAAGGGGTCGGTTCCAGCGCCGGACAGGCTGGAGCTGGAGCTGGAGCTGTCAAGCGCGCTGAGCTGCGCGTCATTTGCCATGGCGGTTCTGTGCAGGCTCGCAGCATCTTCAAGCGTGTGGAGTGGTGCTGCCTGTCATCCAGGCATCTCAGGTTGTGACTGCGACAGGAGTTGAAGCTCAGGTCGAGAGCAGTTCTCTCGGTGACGTCGGCGTCGAGTGTCGGCCGCAATGCAAGGCAACGAGCTTATCGAGTCGTCAGCCCGGCAGGCATGTGAGCTCTGCTGTTCCGTGTTGGAATTGCGATTATGTAATACTCCTTTGCTATGGCCGTAGAGCAGCCGTAAAACCTGCCGGGCTTTGATTGTCTGAATGTTTCGGCTTAGTCGCTGTGAAATATCCCCAGAACACGTCGCAGGCCAGTTCAAGACGCGGTTCAATTAAAGTTTTGGCGGTCTGCAGCTCGAGATCCACCCACGCCACCGCCACCACTGCAGTGGCCCCGGCCCCGGCCCCACGATTCGGCGCCCCGGGGGCTTAACAATACCTTGGCACGGGGGATCGGCACCGGCCAGGGGGCGGCGCCGGTAACCGATCGATTCAGTTCTTGTCGGCCCGATGGGCAGCTGCAGCAGAGGCGAACGAGACAAGTCTCACAAAACACCAACCAGGGGCACTTCTCAATTGCTTGTATGCATAACGTCTCAAGACAGTCCGCCTTTCGTTACTCTGGATTCGATACAGTCACCTTCATGTTAGTCCGAGAACCACAAAGGTGGACTCGCTACACCTACCATTCCGCTGAACTCCAAGCATACAATACGATACTGTTTTATGGGCACATTCCTGCCTGGGATGGTGGATACTGATCTTTCTCTCCACTCAACCCTTCTCGCAGTTCTCCGGCAGGTTTCCCAGTTTCCACAGCCAAAGAGGCACCAATGTACTGCCCAAGCCCTCAAGACACGAAGCGATCTGGCAACGGACATGTTAGCAGCCACTCCTGAGATTTTTGGAGATAAGGCATGACCTGGCTTACTGCGAGCACCGCGGCAGGGGCATCCGAGCAGCCTGTGACATCTTCATCCCCGCTATGCCATCCAAACAAGGAACTATGTGTCGCTTTTCCACACATGGTCTCCATCGAGAAGAAACTCGACTTGGAGCGGTCAATTGTGAGTGCCCTCACGCCTGGCTTTTCGCCTCAACAACACCGTCTTGGCCAAGACGGTGTCTGCGACTGGCAGGCGGGTAGGATCGTTGGAGGGGCTGTCAGAACTCTCGCTGGCTGTACTGAAGCCTGTGCACACAAAAGTTGGAACCAGGCGTGATAATAGTCAGACGACCTGTCAACTTGCCCTCCCGCGCTGGCGTGGATGGAGCGCAGCACCGAACATACCTCGAACACCGTCGAAAAGGTCGCATCTCTGGCAGCTTCAATCGCTCACTAATTTCAGGGCCGCGGGTTTTTGAGACACCAGAGTTCCCGGATTGTCCAAACTTGAGACACCATCAGCCGGCCCGCCCTGATCGTCTAGGCCCCAACCGAACAGCGACGAGAAATTGGTCTCCCACTCGTTCACCCGGTACATGTCCTGCCAAAACGGGCCCTCGGGGTCCTGCATGAAGTCCAGCACGGTCGTGTCAGCAGTGGCGTGCTGCTGCTGCTGCTGCTGCTGCTGCTGCTGATCCTCCTCGCCGAGAGGACCCCCCGGGGAGGCCGCCTCCCCAGGCTCGGCAGCCGCAGCAGCAGCGGCGGTGGGCGCACCCAGCACTGCCGCCGATGCCCCCGTGCCGTTGTTCTGGCGCTCCATCGCGGCGGCCAGCTCGGCGCGGAGCGGCACGCTGAGCTCCAGGAGGCGCGTGTACAGGGTCTCGAGCGGGTCGAGGGTGGCAGCGGGTCGGCGGCGGGCGGCAGCGGCCGCGGGCTCGGGCCGCCAGGCGCCGCGGCTGCGCTTCTCGAGGAGCCACCTGACCTCGTGGATCTGCTTATCGAGGAACTTGCCGCAGTCGAGCTCGCGGCGGACGAGGCCAAGGTCCCACCCCGGCAGGCTCAGCGTCGACAGCTTGAGCGACGTCAGCATGGCGTAGGTGTAGTCGAAGGACGCCAGGCACGTCTGGCGCGGGCGGTCGACCATGGGCACCTCGAAGCGCGCCTCGAGCATCGACCGCGTCGCCTTGAGGCACTCCCACAGCAGCTCGAGGCGCTCTGTCGTCGGCAGCGACGCCGACGGCTCCTCGCTGATGCCCACCTCGTAGAGGAGGATCTCGGCTATGTGGAGCTGAGTCTTTATGGCGGCTGGTTTTGGGGGTTGCAGGGTCAGTTGAGGTGTACCTTCTCAGGGAGATGGAGGTGAGGGTGGGAACTTGTGACTGACCATGCTTCTTGGCCCTCTCGGGAATTGAAGCTCGCAGCTGTCCGATCTGCTCTTGAAAGCTTTTGATAATCATTGACAGAGGCAGACTGGTGTTCCTGAAGGCCAGCGTCATGGAGATGGACTGTGACAGTTGCTGGGTCCGGATGAGAAAGGCGATCAGTTCGTCTGTCGGGTACTCCATCTTCTCTTCGATGACCCGACAGCACGACTCCAAGTAGCTAGTATTCATGAAGGCGTCAGGTTTTTTGTTGGTGGTGAATATCCTGCAGCCTGTTAATTAGCCCAATTGATCCTCAAGGAGTGCTCCGTGTCTAGATACGAACATTGTCACCAGGTAGTACACTCCCGTGAAAGCCCGCTTCTGCTCTAGGCCGGTCGAGTCGTGCTCCTGGTTCTTCATCGCTTCTTGAGACTCCGAGAAGCCGAGAGACACGCACATGGAGCGCATCAGGTAGAGCAGATTGGTTATTTGGAAGCTCTGCAGCTTCACGTGGAACCTGAGGGATGATCTTGTGGTCAGAATCGGAAGCTCCACCGATCTACTTGGAGAGACTCACCAGGCGACAAGTATCTCCAGACCCTGTAAGAGATCAAGGCTTTTCTCCGGCTTGAGGAAACACGACGTGACAATTTCATGGAGTAGCTCGTTGCCCAGCGGAACCTGGCGGCTCGCATCTAGACATAAGGACTGCATGATTGCGGCCTTCCACAGGTACGGCCTCTCTTTGCGCACTTGCTCCGAGCTCAACTGCCTTGGGATGACAATGAACGGAAAGATGGGTTCCATATGCTCCCTATATTCGTTTAAGAGGCCGTCGGCCTCGTCGCCGCTGGGCCATTGCGGCCCTGATCTGGGTCTGTCTTGGGGACCAGACAATGCAGCACCGCCAAGGGCTTGTGGCAGGGGCCCACACCAGGGTCTCTGCCTTTGATAGAAGGACGCTGAACGAGAAGTCCTATCACGATCATCCCAGAGCACCGGCGTCGCGACACCAAGCGTCTTCTGCGGGAGGACGGGGCTGTGCGGCGAGCGCTGCCGGCTGCTATCACCGCCGTCCTGGGCCTCGGCCTGGCCCCCGCTGTCCTCGCCGGGGAAGATGTAGCCAAAGGCAGGCTGCGGGGCTTGTGTCAGGCAGGCCCTCCGCTTCTTAGGGCCGAGGGCCTCGACGAGGCTCTCGGCCGTGCCAGCCGGAGACTCAACATCCGAGGGCGTGGGGGGCAGGGCCTGCCGCGACTCGACGCGGGCGCTGAGGTCCTCGAGCCTCTTCTCCAGCTCGGCGACCCGGGTCGGCTTGGGGGCTTTCCTCTTCCGGGGAGGCGCCGGGGTTTGTGCTGAGCAGGGCTTGTTTAGGCGGTGGCATCTGTGCCCATGTTCCGGTCAGCCTTGTCTGGGCATCTTAGTTTGCGAATAGGATATCTATCCCACGGCGTCTGACTGTCTCGGATGAAGAGACATAACCCCGTAAGGCAAATGACACCGCGGACCCGCACCGATCTCCCATAAGAAAGTGTCTGTGTCTCCGGCGGAGACAGTGATCATGTGCCCACGGAGTAGGGCGGAGACACCCCGAGGAACCTCCGATCCACAGACGGGATCTTCTACAACAGGTAGACTATATATTCCCGGCTGGTCCGTACTCACCTCTCACATACATCTTCCACCGGACCTGGAATGCAACGCGACTTCGCCTACGGGGCCGAGGCAACGGATCAGCATCGTGAGAACGCCTCTCGGCATGTAGAATCAGACGCTTTACCCACTTTGGCACAGGTAGCGCAGGCCTTCGGGCCTTTGTTGGCCTTGATCAGCTGGTCGGGGTCCATCTTATCGTGTACTTGAGGCCCGCATGTGCCTCGGGTCCGCACATGCAGAAGCCCTGGAGACGGGTGACCGGTACGGATTGGCAACAGCTTCGGGTATTTGGAAAACGATGAGAAATCTAAACGTATTACGATGATATGAGAACAATCCAGGGCGATGAAGCAATTCGATCAATGCCCGGTCGAACCGGGCAGTCCTCGTTGCTCTGTCTCCTTGATGGAGCGGAGTCGGATGAAAGAAAGTCGGTCCGTTGGAGTGGTTTTAGTTTGGTCCGTCTCCGGTCCATTCCTGAACAAAGCGTCGTGCACATGTGTCCCTGCAAATGCCTTGGCCCCACAAAATCCTGCTCGTTACGATTGCAGGTCTCACACTATGAATTAGGTTCTGAATTTGCTTAGGTAAAAAGTAAAGTATTTATTTCTGACAACTTTATATACTAAAAAAACTCACACATATAGCTCAGAGTATAGATGAACATAGGATGAATATCTCTGATTTCATCAATACAGGCAGGACTGATGGGAACCCATCACCCCTTGAGGATGCTCAACTTTGTAATATGCCGATGATACAAAGACCTCTCGGACACAATCGAGCTATCTACTTAAGTAGGTAACGCTACCAGCACGTCTACAGAAAGCATGACGAGTACTCCTAAGCTTCCGAACCCAGAGTTTAATTGTATCTGATCCAATCGCGTCTTCCTGTATCAATGTGGTATCAACCTGACTTCGGGGTCAAGGACATAAGTGATTCTTGATAAATAAATTTGGAAGAAGGACACACAAAAATAGGACGAGCTACGACTTCGGAGTTGAAGGCATTCTCATATCCCAGTCCTTGCCAACAAGGCCCGGAAAGCATTTTGCTGACGACCCTGGCGAAAGTTGTGATGGACGTGCAAACATTGGGGGCAAAATGGCCAGAGGCAAAGTCGTGGCCCCGGGATATCAAGGACGTGTTTGCTCATTCCAACTTAACAGCTCATCTATCGGTCATGCTTATCACTGCCCGGCCGCTGTGCGTACCTGCTCTTCAAGGCGAGACTCTTCGTCTTGAGACTTTGATTTCACAAACAGGAGCAACCCGAAAGCGCCTGGCGCATAGCTTCAAAAGAGTCCCCAGAGAACCCAGTACACCAATTGCTCTAGACACGCATAAACTCTTGAGAACAGTTGATAGATAGACTCCGGATTTTGGAATCCCATTAGGTGCAAGGGAAGCCAAAGGTGACGACACGGGGCTCACTAAATCTAGGTAAGCGAATATCCCAATACCTCTATTTTCCCATCTATATTTCCGTCTACAATCGTGAGCTAGACTGGATCTGATCGTCGCATTGATCATACAGACAATGGCCGGCGTACGACGATATCCCCCGCGCGGAGCCGCTTGGGAAACCGTCAGACCCCACGGACCAGCAAAAGAAAGCGTTGTTTAATAGATTGGAAAACACTTTTCAGGGCGGAGGCGTAACCCAATGGCCCAGTCTATGTGCCGCTCTATTGAAGTAGATCAAGCTCCGCCCGATACACCAGGTACCGCGAATGGTTACAAGGTCGCAATATTCTGCGCACTACCACCAGAAGCTGACTCTGTCATGGCTACTTTCATATCAAAGTTCAAGATCACCTTCCTCAGAGCAGCGAGCGATACAAATGCGTACTCCTTGGGCCTAATCGCAACCCACAACGTTGTGCTTGTCCATATAAAAGATATAAACAAGAGCAACACCACACATACAACAACAAACTACAGGGCTACTTTCCACAACTTGAAAGTGGCTTTACTTGTGGGCATCTGTGGCGGTGTACCGAGCATAACACAACGCGAGCAGGTACATCTAGGGGATGTCATCGTTAGCAGCGGCATGGAACTCTACGACTTTGGTAGACAGTTTCCGCATCGGTTCATCTGGAAGAATGACGCATCCTCCATGCCGACGAGGCACAGCTCAGAGATCAAGGCGCTGCTTGCCAAACTCGCGACCAGCCACTGCCGTCGGAGATGTGAAGAGCTCATAGTCACATATTTACGCGATTTAGAGAATCTGGATATGTTCCAGATGTCAGAGGTACATACCCTGGCGAAAGTGAGCACAAGTTGTTCGCACCGACGTACCGTCACAAGCATCACGACGGGAGCTGCGCCACATGCGCGGGTGTTGGGGGAGCCGTGGACGATGTCTGCGACGCCTCGCTGAAAATGTCATGCGAGGAGCTTGGCTGCGACGAGGCACACCTCCAGGCTCTTGCGCAGGGGTCAGGCAGACCGGCTCACAAATGTCAATGATACGCAGATGCCGTCACCTGACGTGAAGTTTGAGAAGATCGCCTCGGGTGACAAGGTGATGAAATCTGGGCAAGAGCGTGATGCTGTCGCGAGCGAGATGAACATCATAGCTTTCGAGATGGAGGGCGCGGGCGTGTGGGATACGTTTCAGGGAAACTGTCTGGTGATAAAAGCAGCCTGTGACTATGCCGACAGCCACAAGAGCAAGAAATGGCAGAGATATGCGGCACTGACGGCGGCTTCATTTACCAAAGCATTCCTTGAAGAACAGTGGTGATGGACATCGGCAATCAACACTTTTAAACTTCACTAAGAGCGGAATGTGATAAACAGAGTGATCCGTTTTGGCGGATTAACAAAAAATATTACTCGTTTGTTTCTCAATTTGGGCGTCCCAGCTTCTGAATGGGCGACATACTAACTTAGAATGCGCCATATGCTGAGCGTTTATTTCCAGATAACTCGGAGGCATGTAGGAGCAGATCTTGACCATAAATCCCTCATGCTCTTGACACCTATCTACAAGAATCACAAGAAGAGAGTTTTATTATACCCCAGTGTTGCGGCCAGGTCATCCCAGCAGTACCTCGTCGTCTTCCGACACCGCCTCGAAAGCAGTCACATGAATCTTCCTCCAACCCAGTTTCTGCAGCTATCAGCGAAAGTTGTGTTGATTATACGAGCCTTCATGTTTGGCAGTTTCTATCCCGGGCCTCATGGTAGAAAGCTATTTCCATAACTGACTTTTGGGCACTAGGAGATGAGTTAGGAGGCGGTAAGGAAGAAGTCCTTAATCATGGTTTGAAGACGGATCTCACAGCCCCTAGCCGGCCCTAAGCAGAAGTTTTGGTGGTACATAAGCGATGTTTGAGATGCACTCGTTGGAGGGGCACAGTCCAGGTAATGAGGTGGCGCTAATCCCCCCAATGGCCAGGCACCCAGCTTCTACCCCTGACGCCGCCAGCTTCCAACGGTAACCAGTCGTCTCAAACCCCCTCTCCTGTCGCTAAGGATGCTGGTCATCTGCCTGCAGCTGGTATTGACGACTGTTTCCCAAAGGCAGGACATCGGCCATCTAGTTTCTCCCTCAACTAGTCACTGCACAACACTCGCCCAGAAAACTTTGATGCTAGTTTTGCACCGCATTCTGGCTACCTCAAGGATCAACAGAGCTTAGATTGAATCACACGCAGTCTTGCCAGTCGGACATTTGGCAGGAAGCGAGTCCAACCCGAATATTATAGGCGCAGATGTTGACCGCTTGGGAGAAGGAGATCGAGCGCAGCAAGACCAGCCTCGAGAGCAGACATGGCAGCATCAATTCCAGATCCAGACGGCATCAAACTACTCGTCGAAGCCGTCAAAAGTCGCAGGAAGTTCCCAAGGGAATTAGGTCAAGCGCTGAGGGTAGTGGAGTAGTCGCGACCGGAGACGACAGAGCGCATCTTCTTCGATTGTGGGGGACCTCCGGCTTGGGCAGCGTATGCATTGACCAAGAGATATGCCCAGATTTCAACTGGCCACGTTGAGGGGAGGGGCAAACGAATGCGGCTTGTCGCGCAACTCGAGCGCGAGACAGTGGATGCACGCCGACAATGGGCGACGCAATTGGCCGCTGCGCTCGAAGCACACAGAACACACATCGAGAATGTTCTCGAAACTTCTGCGAGGAGGCAACCTCCGCGCCAGCACAACGCAACGGGAAGACGTGGTAGCCACGACGACACTGGTAGAGAAACTGATGCCGAACCGATCGCGCCACAGCTGGCGAGGACTCTGCCACGCCGGCTCGCTCCGCTGCCTACTAGTATACCAGCGGATCCATCGCCCAAGCAAACTCCTGATATGGAGAACGCAGCGGACTTCTTCTGCGATCAATCGGAGTTTGTTAGTAACGCGTCGGTGTTGGAGTGCACAAGACTGTTCCCAAACTACCTCGCCGGTGCCATCAAGAGGTATCCCAAACCAAGCGATGCCGGCGCCTTCAACGCAGGCGTTTCAATCTCGCTGCCTCGTGACGTGTGGTCGGGGTGCTTGATTAAATTTGAGGTGACCAGTTCAAAAGTTGGATTTATCGCCCGGGAACTCTTTGGAGCTCATTTGGAAGTGGAACACGGTTGCCATTATTTCTACTTATCTGGAGGATCTCGAGTCTTGCCTGGACCGCGACTGATACTACGAGACTGCCGAATGGATATTCTGCCGTCCCTCTTTGGCAGCACTATCACTGATGCTATCTTGGCGACTGAAGAATACCAGACAGATTTTAAGGAGGCTCGCGGTTATACAAAGTGTGTTACCATGGCAGTTTTTCGTACTGCAGCTCAAGGAGCTGATATCTACGCCTTGGTGGACCCCAAAGACGGCGCAATACTGAGGGAGAGATTGTACAAATGAAAGTCAAGACTCGCCAGAACAAACTTCAATCAGCTATCAGCTATATGGCCAGAGCATCTATGTACCGGCAGTGGACAAACTGCTCTAGTGGTTTCATACTCAAAGCATTTACATTCAAAGGCGTATGCGGTCCCCTCCTGCACTTGTGGGCTTCGCTCACAGCGATACTTATAACCAGCAAGACCTTCGCTCATGTTTTGATAGTCTGAGAAACACACAGACACCGCTAACGCGATGTCCTGTTTTTTCTTCTCACCGATGTTGTGTCGAATCAATGCTGTGCACACAGGATCCAAACATCAAGTGATCCGTCCTCGGCCGCTCTGGAGAAACGGTCAGTCGTGCGGGGATTGTACCGTATATTCTGCGGCCATTGTTGCATTGGGCGGCATTGTGCTCCCAGTAACAAGGTAGCATCAGGATGTGGTGCTAGTGAATGTCTTTGCAGAGCCTGTTTAAACTCAGGCTGGAGGCCGGTCAGGGCGTAGGACATCTGGAGTCCAACACGGGCACGGTCAGAGTTGCCGTACACTACACTTCATACACTGGGCTCACTAGTGTAGTGTAATGTACTTCAAAATAGCTTCAGTGTAATTGATGTAGTGTATATCATATACGTCCGCTACACTACAACTGTATATCAAGTGTAACTGACGGCCACTCTGGGCACGGTATAGCCAAATGAACGAAGGGATGAGGCCGATTGAGGAATCCTGATGAAGCCAACTTCGCCATCACACCCGTCCTCTACATTTGATGAGGCTCATCTCCTGATTTTATTTTCACTCATCAGCACCCAAGAAGAAGCAATGACCGTGGTATCATCTATGGAGTTCTGTGAGATATTCGAAGAAGCGGGTATAAAAATCTTTGACTTCTGCAAGTGTATCAGCGGAGATGCCCAGCACAGGTAACGCTTGCCGCACATATAAGCCCTGATTTCTATGCTATTTTCAAAAGATTCTGATTGATGCATCGAAATTAATCTTCGAACAGGCAACATATTGCTATCATACCCTTAGGGTACATGGGAACAACGATATCAATTTCAGTAGAGCAAAGTAACGGTTGTGTGCTGTGACGGCCGGGGCTCAACTTTTTCATGTTTCGGTAAGAAGACTTTCGTACTTTCAAGTCGAGCTCCTGCAACAAGCTAGGGATTTCCACCGTGATGGTGTCATGACCAACTTTTCCAATATTCGCGAAGGCCCCTTCCTTCATTTTCAAGGAGTTAAATCAGACAAACAACAGCTTTCTCCGTGTCCCCTACTTCCCTTTGCACAAGCCAACCATACCTTCCCAAGGGAGTAGCTGGACGGTTCCCTCCTTCGGCTTATCCGTCGATATCGAATCGAGGCTCCCCAGCACCCAAGACTGGACCTCACAATCTGCTGGAATCGAAAACTCGGCCCCTTTATCACTGAAGTTCAAGACGGTGATGGAGACATCCGACCCGCAGCTCTTTTTGAACGCAAAGACAGTCGGATGAGTGTTCTCGATCAGCTTAAAGGCACCGTATATGAACAGGCCGGCATGTTGCTTGCGGATCTCAAGAGCCCGCTGATAGAACCGGTATGGCGGCACAATCGCGGATCGTTCGTTCGCCCTTCCCGCGGCCACCTGGGCTGCCGCGTTAACGATAGGGTAGTCATCGTTGACGCACATCCACGGCTTAACGCCCGCAGGACAAAAGCCACCGTTAGAGGTGGAGTCCCATTGGAATGGTGTCCTGGAGTTGTCACGCGCCTTGCGTCGCAGGAGATCCATAGCCTTCTTCCTTTCCGGGGACCCCTCGGGGTATTTCGAGGACACTCTGCACATAAATGAGTGTTCAATAGCAAGCTAATAGTCCGGAGGGTTGCAAGCACTCACTGGTTCCAGTAGGCGATGGACTCGATATCCTTGTACTCCTCAGGGCCCCAATGGGCAGGTACGTTGCGCATACCCAGCTCTTGGCCCTGGTATATGTACAAGGTGCCGGTACGAGTGATCTGCGCCATGCAGAGGAGTTTGCAGCCGGCGACGCGGTGCGAATCCGAGTCGTCGACAAACCGTGACACAGAGCGAGGCTGGTCATGGTTCTCGAGGAACACCGCTGCCCATCCCTGCTTCGTGTGAATGGACTGCAACTTATTGACGATCGTCTTCAGTTCATCAACAGACCACCGTCTGTAGCTGAAGCGCCCTTCGTCCGGGACCATGTCGAGCCCCATCCTCTCGAACGTGAAGATCATGTTCAGGCAACCTTCTTCCGCCTTGACAAAGCTAAGTCGCTGTTCGTCGTCCTCCAAAAATGGCATCTCTCCCACCGTGAGAGTGTCGTACCCGGAGAGAGCGACTCGTTTCAGTTCCTGCAGATACTCTTTAAGCCGCGGTCCATTGGCAAAGTATTTGTCGCCCGGTTGGAACCTCTTATCCGGGCGCACAACTTCTGCGTCAAGAAACCTTTGGTCCTTGCAGATCAGATTAATAACATCCATCCGGAAACCAGAGGCCCCCTTGTCGAGCCAGAACTTGCAAATATTGTGCACCTCGCCTCGAACACGTGGGTTCTCCCAGTTGAGGTCCGGCTGGAACGGGCTGAAAAGGGAGAGATAGTACTCGTCTGTTCCAGCATGATAAGTCCAAGCTGATTTCGAGTCGTCGAGGAGCCCAGCCCAGTTGTTCGGTGGTTGCCGAACGCCGTCTGCGTCGCATTTGGGCTTTTTCCAGATGTACCAGTCTCGGTGCTCACTTGTTGTCGATTGAGCCGCATCAAGGAACCAAGGGTGCTGCACCATAGATAATTTCGTCAATCGGCTTGTTGAACGGCAAGAGGATAACAAAAGTAGTGGTGAGAGGTGCTGCGGGATTACTAAACATCACATTCTTACCTCGCTAGAGGTGTGATTAACCACGAGATCCATGACAAGCTTCATACCGCGTAGCTTCAACTCGGCGATCAAACGGTCAACGTCCTCCAATGTACCAAACGGAGGGTAGATATCGCAATAATTGGACTAAAATCTAGTCAGCAAGCTTGCGTTTCACCAATACCGTTGTTCACAGCCGACGTACAATATCATATCCCATATCGTGCTGCGGACTATCGTAAACTGATTGTCAAGTATTAGATCGATCACGTCGCGAAAGAATTCCAGGATTTAGGACAGAGGTACTTACTCGGAGAAAGCCACAGGACATCAACTGGTGAAAATAGTTGTTAGAAAGCGTGTTCTGGACGGACTACTCGGCCGAAGGTCTTACCGCCAAGCTCCTTCAGATAGTCCAACTTGGCCGTGATTCCATTGATGTTTCCAAGTCCATCTCCATCGGTGTCTTTGAAAGAGACAGGGTATATCTAGTCAAACTGTCAATATCTATTGTCACCACCAAAAAAAAAAAAAAAAAAAGAGAACTGTTTCAAACCTGGTATATGACCACTTCCTTCCACCAACGTCTATCCGTTGTCATGCAACGCCCGTCCATTGTGTCGAAAGAATTCTCGTGAGAGCTCGAGCTGTTCACGAGCGGTCTAAGTCAGGTCACATGTCGGAGCTTGAGGGGTAATAGTCAAACTTGCCTGAGCCACCGACTTCGACAAGTTTGGATGAGGTTTGTATACGAACAAGGAGCTGAGATTTCTAACTTGCTGAATGTCTTGCGATGGAAATCTCTTCTCATCAACTGCTGTGCCGCCCTGACCTTCAAATTCCACGTGCAAGTATCAAAGCCGCGGAATTGTGTTAAAGCAGCAGTACCAAGGCCTGTCAATCTTCGAACATTCGCTTGGGCGGGTCTTAAATTGTAGAATGACATGACCTGTTAGCCATGTCCTCCAACGCGAGCCGCTCACTTCGTCCTCAGCTTCGAATAAATATTCTGCTTGGTGCGCTGGCTTCATGATGTAATTGTTATAGGGTTGTTGTTCTTACAGTCCGTGTATCCTATGTGACACGACAATTTGCAACATTTCACGTCATCCAAGAAACTAAGTGAATTAAGCATTGCTGGTATGGAATTCAGTGTTTGGCGTGGCCTGAAGCCACTCGAGATTCCCCGTTGCTACAAAGCTTGCGGGCGTTCCACTCCGTGCATGAGGCTTATCTGCTGCATGACATATTCTTTATAACCATCCAACTCCGGGAACTCCTTGCCAATGTACCTGGGTAGCAGGAGTGATGCAACAGCTGCTGCGAGCCTTCCAAAAACCCTCGCTTTCTTGATTTCTCGTCATCCCTGCCCGGCAACGGCGTATGGCTCCCCAGCGCACGAAGCAGACACATCACATAGAATTTAGCTTTTGATCCCAAGCGGAAACCTTGAGCTACCTGTTGAATGAGTTGGCTGATGCCTGGCGCCGCGCGTGGCCGGTCGGTGCCAAGCGCCCGGCTGTGCTCTCTTCGGGAGGAGGATACGCTCCGGGAGGAGGACACATTCCGGGATGAAGACGAATAATGTGCCGCTCCCACACGTAATTGATTCAGGGCGAACCCTATTTTTCCATGACATCCGAAATGACCCTGAAACTTGATGTCGGAGATCTTGGCGCGCACAGCAGTCCTGCGCATCAGGTCTAATGAGTTGATTGGTGGACCTGTTGCGGCAACACATCAGTGGTAAGTGACTTAGGCAAATTCGGCGCGACAACGATGGAAGTGATTTCAGGCCACGTGTTCAACGTCCCAATCATTGGTCGACAGACCAAGTCGTCGTCACCTATCAATAGCATGGCATATCTCGCGCATCTGTAGCCTTCACGATGACAGTCGAATAGTGGTTGCTGCGAGCGTCACTCTTACCTGGAATTTTCAGTGGGGCCTTTCCGCCGTCGTCAATGAAGCAGAAGGGAATCCTCGTCAATTTCGACACCTTTGAACCGTTCCGACAGTTGGGCAATAAAATTCGGGATGTCACAGTTTGCAGCAATTTATCGCGAATGGGGTGCTCGAAATCCATCAATGATACCTACTGTCTTTCATTGCATTGGGACGAGCACTGTCGTTCTGGACTTGTAGAGAAACTGAATATACAAATATTCTAATGAATTGGAATGTTAAGGATCAATGAAGTTAGCTGATCCCGTACTCAAGTAGCCAGTACCATGTCACTGCTACATGAAGGAGTGAAGCGTCAGCTCGACGAAGCGTTTTCTCGATATGGTACATATCGGGGAACTTTGAGGGTCTGGCGCAGTAGTTTTATAGGCAATAATTCATGAAAAGCTTTGAATAAACAATCTCTGGCCCAAAACCGCAGCCGCATCCGCAGCCAGCGACTCGACTTATCCTCTTCTCTGCTTAAACACAACACCATCAAAAGGCCCCAGTTGCAATTTTGCCATCACCTGATCCGGCAGTACGCGGCTAGAAGTAGACACGACAACGGACCATCCTCCACCTTGCGCCGGGGGCATCTCCCAATCCACAACCTCGTCACCGAAGTTGAGAACGATCAGGTAGATCTCCCTACCGTGTGTACGAGTATAAGCATATATGGATGGATGAGCCTTATCGATGAGGTGGCACGCGCCATATATCTGCCATGCCCACGTTGTTATCATGACAATTCCTTTTAGGAGTCCCTCCAGCGCTCCCTCAAACCTTTCTAAGAGCGATAACAAGTGATAGGCAAACTTACAAGTGCCGGGTGCTGCCTGCGCAATCGTATCATGTCGTGATAAAACGTCCAAACAGACGACGAATCCCGACACTGGGATTCGGCCGAGAGTTCGTGGAAGTCTGGGTGTCTTGGGAGCCAAGGTTTGGCGTGCTTGGCAGTGAAACCGCCAGAGGTGTCATGATCATGGTTCCACTATGAGCAAAGCCTAAGTCAACAACAAGAGCAACATCAGAGGTTGCGGGTGGTACTAGTAGGGTTGAGGGAGAGGAGGACATGCTGGAATGGGTATGCGAGACGCGTCCCTGCCCTTGCGCACGATTGCATTTTTGGCCACCTCCAGCTTGTGGGCGCCTTCACCCTTCGACAAAGCCGCGTGAGTCGCGTTCCAGTAGATGCGTGTCTCAATGTCTCGGATCATCTCTTCTGAGAACTTTTCTGGGTTTATCATCCCCAGCTCCTGTCCTTGAAACATAATGACGGTCCCCTGTAGCGTAAAGAGCCAGATCGAGAGAAGCTTCGCTGCGTGCTGCCGACACGCTTTCGCCCTGCTGCAGAACCGGCTCAGGCCCCGTGGCTGGTCGTGGTTCTCCATCCAGACTGTGTCCCAGCCGCCGCCCTCGTTCATGCGTGTCTGCCATTTGCTTACTGCGGACTTGAGTTCAGGAAGTTCAAATTCTCTTAAGTCCCACTTGTCCCCATCGTTGCAGTCAAGCTCGACGTGCTCGAAATGCAAGATGAGGTCCAGCTGCCGCTTGGCTGGATCCTTGGAGATATAGTTCATGCCAAGATCCGGCCAGATGCCGCACGACATCTCGCCAAGAGACAATGCATCATAGTGAGCAAAGACTTCCTCATGCATCTCGTGGAGATACTCGTGGACCCTGGGCCTACATTATGTCACGATGTCAGCCGGAGTCGAAAGAAGAAATCCATCCAATAGAAAGAAACACAAAGAAAGAAAACAGAAGGCGGTGTTCAAAAAAGCGGAGAGGAAAAGCAGAGGAAAATTACCCGTTAGCAAACATATTGTCTGCCTTCTGCTCGAACCGGCCTGGGGTGGAAATTGGAGCATCAGGCCAGCCGGAAGCTGTTGGCACGCCGAAACGAGCTGCACACACGTCTTGGTTGTGAACCTTCGACATGCAGTTGATCGCGTCCAAGCGGAAGCCGTCAACTCCCTTGTCCAACCAGAACCGGAGCACCTTCCAACATTCTTTCCGGACGCGGGGATTGTCCCAGTTGAGGTCCGGCTGGGCCTTACCGAACACGTGCAGGTAGTATTTGTTCGTCTCGGGCACACACTCCCACTGGGAGCCCTCGAAGACGCTCTCCCAATTGCTTGGTGGCCGCTTGTTTCCGTCCTCGTCGACAATAGGGTCGCCCCAGATGTAGAAGTCCTTGAACTTGTTGTCTTCGCCCTTGTGGGCGGCGATCGATTTTTTGAACCAGGCATGTTCGCTGGAGGTGTGGTTCAGAGCGATATCCAGGATAACCTTGAAACCTCTTTTGTGCGCCTGTTCAAGCAGGCTGTTGAAATCTTCCATGTTGCCGAGCAAGGGGTTGATATTGTAGTAGTCAGAGATGTCATACCTGGGAGTCGACTTGAATTAACATTCCATTCGACGAAAGCGCCTGCGGTGTATTACTTACCCCATGTCGTGCATGGGAGAGTCAAAGATAGGTGACAGCCAGATAATGTTTATGCCCAGGTCAACCAAGTATTCGAGCTTTTCGGAGACTCCCCTTAAGTCACCATATCCGTCGCCGCTGGCATCCTTGAAGCTGGGGATAAATATCTGATATATGACTGCATTTTTCCACCAGGCCGACTTCTGTTTGTCGGTGCTTACGGTCCGCGAATGAATGGGTCTGTCATTCAGTGCTGTTTTGCGCCCCTGGGGGAGTGTGCTGCGCAATCTTTCGGCCGGAATACTAGGGCTGCGAGACCGCAACTTATACATCGTACTGTTGTTTGGCGAACAATATAAAGGCTAGAGATAGTGGATGAATCAGCTTTCTGTAGAAAACAGACCCGGGCGCAAAGCGAAACTCTGGCCGAAAGGGAAGGGCGAGCTTGCTCTGGTGAAGTCACTACCCGCAGTATGCACGACGCCGTGGCGAGGCTTTTGGAACGTAGGCCAACAGAAGGATGGAAGTGCAGCATCAGCAAAAGAGCTCAGCGAATCTGGATGTGTAAATAGCACCCACAGCTTCAAACAGTCGCTTACCCTCTTTATAGTTGGTGTGATTGAGGTCCACTCAAGCCTCCTTTCGTCTTGGCTTCTATGACTGAGTTCCTTCGTGATAGTTGCCGCGACTGGCCGGAAGATACTGCTAGCGTGGGCCACTGCAGGATACATGTCAATCTCTACACAGTTACTAGTCAGTGAGCCGCCGAACTTACTATGTCCACAGAGTGACGCAATCCCCGCTCGATCCGACAGCGAGAATTTCGGAGACGCAAAGAAAAGATATCGTGCGATGTGTGACGGAAGATGGGCGAGGCCGGAGCTTCCGGACCTATCTCCGGAGTCGTCGGAGGTGGCTGAATAACCGTCAATGCCGGAAACTCTTCGAATAGTTCTGGAAGCTGCCGCATCATGGTAGAGACCTCCGGACCTAGGCTTCCGGACCTATCTCCGGAGTTGTCGGAGGTGGCTGAATAACCGTCAATGACGAAAACTCTTCGAATGGTTCTGGAAGCTGCCGCATCATGGTACCACAAATTACGTTATTGATGCCGAGAGAATTGCTTGTTATGATATATTATAAGATCTGGCTATAGGTACTTAATACCTTTTTTATCTGGGCCTATATGCTTATAGGATACCCTTAGGCGCTTAAAGTTAAAGCTATAATACTAAGGTCGGCTATTATTAGTAGCTAAGTTAAATGCCTTCTCTTCTTATATATTGGAATTTAGCTAAATGCCTCTAGGCATTATATAAATATCAGCTTAGCTAGTTGTGCACTCGCACATGGTGAAGCCGAGGAGCATATTGCAACTATCAAAATTGCCAAGTAAAAATTGTGTATTTCGAGAAGGACTCAAGTTTGCGTGAAGAAGTCTCTTCTACGGGACCACATCCACTAAGATGTGGATCTGATCAACTGTTCAATCATCTGCGCCGAGGCGGTAGTACTCTTTGTGCCGAGCTAGTAAAGGTTATAAGGCACATGGACAGCGTCGATTCTTGCAACACAGTGTAGCGCTTTGAAGTCGGTCATCGTTAAGTGTAGAGCTCTTTCCCCCAAACTGCTCAGCCCCTATTTTATTATCTAACTGCCGAAATCAACCCTGCCAGCTATCCGACTGAGTGAAGTTTCTCGTCTGATTTGCTCTGCTGAGCCCGTAGACCCACCAGATGAACCAACCCAGCAATATAAATCTTCCAGGCGGACCGTCGAATGAATAATCACGGGGGTTGGTAATTCGCCCCCCCCCCCCCCCCCAAAGAAAAAATACAAAGAGACTTAGATAGGGAGACAGAGAAAGTAAGTATCCCATCCAGGTAGAAATTCCAAGAAATTCGTTGATTACCAGTGCCAACTTTGCTTCATATCACTTCAAGTCAACCGCGGGCTGCGACCAATTGGAGCTTAATGCCTTGACTATCGCGAGAAGGTGCAGTGACAAGTGATTCGCGCGCAACTCTGACGTCCCTGTCGAATGAGACCTCATTGCTGAGCTCAAACTCGAATCGGTGGACCAAAGTAGCGAGTGTAAACGTGATCAACTGTGTAGCAAAGCTAAATTTTCAAGTCAGTATGTAGCCAACTTTTCTAAAGCATACAGATACATGTAACAGGGGGTGGGCATGTAGATCTGTGGTTGACTATGGATGTACGAACTCTTTGCCTGGACAATCCCGAGTCCCTTTGCCAAAAACAACGAAGTATCTCTTCGTATCAATCGGCTTTGTTTTATCTAGCCACCTATTGGGCCGAAACTCTTGAGGGTCGGTGAACACATCGGGGTCGAACAGGAGATTCCGGTGGTTCACTGAGATGGTCGACTAGAACTCAGCACTGTTAGGTTTGGCACCCTTCATCAATAAGTCTGCTGTCAGGAACTCTTGCCTTTGCTGGGATGACCCAATCGCCGTATGACATATCCTCATCGCACACCATCGGAACGCGACATCCTACAGGGAAGGAGATACGAAGAATTTCCCGCACCGCCGCGCGCTGATCGTGGCCTTGTCAGTGAAACCTAGAGACTTGAAATAGTTGCTGCAGGTGGCTTACCAGGTAAGGAAGATTTTGCAAAGTCTTAAAACTCATTTCATCTGTAGGATTCGGGTAGGCCTGCCTGAGTTCCTCTCGTACCGCATTCAACATCTCCGGGTTCTTGTGGAGGTAGTACAAGCCCGTCATCATGGTACGCCCCGAAGTATAAGTGGCCATGAACATTTCGACGCCCTCATGAGCCATCCTAGAGACATCCTTCTCCTCTTCGGCAATCTTGCTTCGTTTGATGACGGAGAAGAGTGTCTCGGGGCTGTTCTTGCTGTGGGAAAGCGAGACCTTTTCATGTCCCTCGTCTTGTACAAATCTCTGAGCTGCTTTCAAGATCAACTGCAATAACAGATAACTTTTGTCAGTTTTCACACTCACAACTATTTCTACGCGACGCATTACCCTGGACCAACTACTCACCGCGTGTACATCAAAAACTCTCGCAATATGCGCAGAAAGCCGACGAAGAATTGAGTGTGGGATTCGTTTGGCCAACGGCACAAGGCCAGGGAACAGCCTGTAGATCGGTGGACTGGTAGCGAGAAGCTCCACGGTCATATTGCATTCCTCTGCCAAGGTCAGATTATCTAGGAGGTCCAGGGGCCTGCCGAATGCCAAGGTGAAAAGACTGTCAAAGCTGAGAGCGGCGAGATAAGTTCGGATATTGGGCTTGGTCTCCCTGCGTTCCCAGAGTAAAGCACACATCTTGTTGATTTTCTCTTGCATCAAGTTCTCGGCGGCGCTCATGTTGGACTGAGCGAAGAATGGATTATATGCAACTCTGCGCTGGCGGTGCAGGTGATGGCCGGGCGTGCCAAATGAACCATTGTTCGTTCCAAGGAGCGCTGTGAAACTTGGATCTCTATGCCGTACCGCAGGGTAGGGTGCGTAAAGCTTGTCATGAAACTGCGCGTCGTTGACAGAGATCTCATTGGGGTTGATTCGAATGATGGGGCCGTACTGAGCGTGCAATCGCCGGATTTTGGCCGCGTATTGGGAGCCTCCATTGTGTACAAGTTCATAGTAGGCCTCGTACCAATGTGTTGCCCCTGCGAGGCGAGGCCCAGGGAATCCAGCAAGCGGGTGGAAGTAGAGTCTGTAGATGGCCAACCCAACGAATATTATGCCGCTGCTGAGAGCTGCAAAGAGGCAAAAGAATGGCAAGCCGGGGCTACCAGGGATGGAAAATATTGCCACCATTTCGTATTATTGTTTTGTCGAGTGATATGATGGGAACGAGAGGAATTCCTCACCCGTGTTGTGGTCTACCAATGTAAGTGCCTGCTTATTATATCAATGCTTGTCCTTGGCTCTTTGCATTGCGCCTCTCGAGGTCTCAAGAAATCCTGCCAGCCAAATGACAAGCTTGCATCGCATGTGCGTATATGCACACGCACCTCGTAGCTACAGACCGTGGATAGCCTGTCGGAGGCGCTAGTCATAATTCATGTAGTATGGACAAGGGGAGTAATGTTCCAGCCAAGTGTACCGGGATCGTTGCGTGAGGTGGGGAACCTGGGGAACTGGGTGGGTCAACCAACAAATGATCCAAACAGCCGGGTTTCGTACGCAGGCGGGCCTTTTTGGTGACAATTTTCTCACCGCAAACAGGGAAAGATAGGAATCCTCCCGAAGGATTTCGAGACCAACCAGCTTGTTGACTTGACGTGGTTTGATGCCACGGGCTGTGCAACGCCAAGGTCCCAAGATGCAGTAAGACTCGCTTGCGGCTGTATCACCCCTTTGGAACAGAACACATAATCTCAGGTCCATTAGGTCGAATGTTATATTTTAAAAGTTTCTCTTATGAGCAAAGAACTTATAATAAGGCTTCCTAATTTTTTATTAAATTTCTTTAAATATGTTAGACTTGGCGGTTCGCCACAGACCGCCTATAAGGGCGTACCTAAAGAGGATGCCTTAGGCATTTATATTAACGTTAATAAAAAGGGCTTAACCACTAGAAAAAAGGGGGTTAATAAACTAATAAAACAATATAAAAAATAAATATAATTAAGTTATTACTAAAACCTATAAAAATTATCGGTGATTATCGGTGATTATATATAATTTAATAAAATATATAAAGGTTTAAAACTTATTATTTAATTAGAAAATTATTTTTATAAAGGTATTATTATATTATATATCTATAATTTATTTTATTATCTAATATATATTTTTCTTAAAAAAGAAAAATATAGAGATATTATATAAAATATAATCTCTTATATAAAATATAATCTCTTCTTAAAATACTATCGTGCTTAATGCTAGTAAATAAAAATTCTTTAATTTTAGTTGTTAAAAATATCATTTCCTGCAGTAAGATAAGGCTAGTAACAATTCAGTTTTCTAAATAAAACCCCACTATTACACACTGAATTCTGACAGTCGTGGCGGTCAACTAGACCCATATAGGATCTCCTTATCTTGAGTCAAGTCAGTGGCACAGGATGCAGTTCGCAGCCAACACGCAGAATCCTCCGCGATTCCCTGCACCTGTGACGGCACACTGATCAGGATCGCCATCAACGAAAGTAGATATCCAATACGGGCCGTGGGGTCTAGTTTCTCTTGGAGCGAGCATATCATCCATTTTCGGCCGCTTGTGGTGTTGGCCTCTGATCCTTTGTAACACTCCTTCAATACCACGCAGACTGGCCGAGTTGGTGGCCCAGTTGGTGGCCGACATTAGTTGGTGGCCGAGTTGGTGGCCCAGTTGGCGATCCAGTTGGTAGCTTAGTTCCTGGTGGAACGCTGTTTTCAGCTGAGATGGTATGAGATGATGTTCCCGTGATTTTTCAGACTTGAGATTCGATTGGACAGGATGCTCCAGTAAGGGGGGTACAGGATCATGACATTTCAGGGTTGTAGAGAAGGCACTGCAGGCCGCGGATCCAAGAAGTACTCTCCACTTATCTCATCACTTGAGGCGTTGGTGGGATGTCACACATTGCGGGGGTAGACTATTCGGGTGAACGAAGCGAGTGAAAAGTGCCCGACGGATATGGACCAGCAATAGAGTATCTAGCTGGACTGAAACTATGGGGCAGTCCCAGCCTGTCGGAATTTGTCCCCCAGTGTCCCAATGAACGCAGGTAGGTAATCATGAAATAGTGTGAACAACACCGGATTGAGCCGTAGTATTTATAGATATGCCATCGTCTGTTCTTTCTAGTCTAGAGATCTTTGCCAACTTTTGAAACGATCAGACACAGTCTAAATAGCTTCTCGCTTGAACACAACAAAATAATTGGAACTTGCACATCATGTCAACTGCATCGGTCAACCTGAGTACCTCGACCTTGAGGGCCGAAAATGCGCGACAAGCGTTGCTATCTAGCATCAAAGGACAGGTCATCACAATTCCAGACCTCAAACCCATCTTCGACGATTGGAAAGGCATCCAGTCTCGCCAAATCGGCCCGTGGCTGGAGCCGCTCAGAGAGAAAGTCAGAGGTCGCCTGACAATGTAATTACGCTCTCCCCGAACAGATATGTGATGCTTTTAATGTGCTGACCCAGTATTTCAGTCTAGGCTTTGACCAAGATAAGAGACAACGACTCGAAGCTGCGGACTTCGCTTTGTTCACGGCCCTTTGGTGGCCGGATGCTCCGTCTCTGGCACATGCCGAAATTCTCGCCTATCTCGTCATTTGGCTTTTCACCTGGGACGACGAGATAGACGAGCCCACCGGATCGTACACGGATGACGAGACAAGTGCGCAGACCTACAGGAATCACACCTTGAATTTCGTTGGCACCTGTCTCAGCCTCCCGTCTGTGCCCTCATCCAGCCCCGGACCCAGGAATCGCATCGTGGAAAGTTTCGATGTGATCGGTTCCGCACTGTTGGCTTCGTACGATACAAACCAGCGACAGCGATTCTTCGATGAGATCGCGCGCTTCATGACCGCCTCCGAAGTGGAGCAGAGTTGCAGGTTGCACGACAGGATCTTCACGCTGCAAGAGTACTGGTCTGTCCGTATGGGCACGAGCGCCGTGTACATCGGATCCGCTGCAGGCGAGTTCTCCATGGGCTTCGGCTCTCCACTTCCGTTGGAAGTGATGCGGTGCAGCGAGATGCAGGCTTTGTGGGACGAGACCAACATCATCATATCAATTACCAATGACCTCTTGTCACTCAGAAAGGAGATGCAGCTTGGATGTATCGATAGCATAATTCCACTGACATTCGCGTCGACACGGAACCTCCAAAAGGCCGTGGATAAGTCTCTGGCGGCCCTGAAAGCGTCAAAGCAACGATTTGACGAGGTGGCGAAGAAGCTCCTGTCAGATGACAGCTGCTACTTCAAAACCAATCCGGAACTAAAGGAGCAAATTGCACATTTCATCCAAGTTCAGCGAAGTAACTGTGTAGGAAACCTCATTTGGAGGTGAGTCTTTTCCCAAATGATGTGAACATACTTAATATTGACCGATTGGACACCAAGCCTCGAGACACGAAGATACAACGCGACAAACCTGCTAACCTCAGATGGGAGTCAAACATTCTCGCTGTGACGGCAAGAGTACTAGCCACTTGAAGTTTTTATCTATCTTGGGTAATTTCCCGGGCATTCCATGTATGATCAAGTCACGCATAAAGTAACACACAAATCTATTTTTGACCTTCCTAAGATCTGCTCTTTCAGAAATTGAGTCTGTTTATGAAGAAGATTTCGTGTTGATCTGCCATGCGGTTTCAAGTTACGTGGCAGCCAAACTGGATTATAACAGAAATGGGGACTTCGGACATCGCAGTGTGATTTTTTGGAAGCTCTACTAATTCGACTTTGAGTACTATGTGAATGATAATTACGATTGTACCATTCGATTCGGTAGTAATGGCAATGTAGTGCTTGGGCGTTACCTGCCGCCAAACCCTCAACTCTGTTGACCTGGGCCAAACGCCAACGGGCGAGGCTGGCCAAAAAAGTCACAAGGATTGAATCGCCATGCGCCATTGCCAGCCGCCAAGACATATTTCACTACGTAAGGCAGCGGTTTCGGCAACGGGGGGAACTCGTGTCCACCTTCGTACGTCTTGTCGGCATTTCCCAATACACAGGGGAAAACAGTGTACTACGATTTTGTTAGTGAAATGGTTTTCCGCCAGGCCAAGAAAACCAGGAACTTACCAACAAGTTGAAACTGCCTTGCTTTGTGGCGATTGCCTCGCCCGCATCCCACGTCTTCCTCAGCCCAGCGCTGTCTAGGTCTTTCAGAGCCAGGAAAACGTCTATTTCAGCGTAGAGATGATCCATGAGGCTCTTGCTGAACGAGTCCACAATTTCCTTCATCCCACCAGGCCCATCCCACCGATACTTCTCCGGCTGTGTCGACTGCGTGTATGCCAGTAGCCGCTCCAAGCCGTCGTGGAACAGCTCGTGCTGGTGCTTTGGATCGTCCATCAGGCTCGGCTTGCCAGCGAACTTCTCGAGTTCGGGAAAGATGAAGGACTCTTCGGTGTCGTGGTGATGTTCCACCATTTTGACCCAGGAAGCCACGTATACGAGCAAGTCTTTGGAGTCTTTTTTGGTTTTGACGTATGGCGCTTGTTGCACAATGGCGTTCAAACCCCGAATGAGAACATTATGTACATGGGCCATCTCCGAGGCAAGATGAACGTATGAGTGCTTTTCATTCTGCAGCGCTGGTTGTTAGCCTGTGTTGATCGAACCGTTATCTTCACTACATACTTCAAGTTCTGGGCGCTTTGAGGGCGTTGCAATGAGGGGAAATGGCTCATCGGCCCAGGGAGCATCTGATGGCTTCGTGGTCATTCTGTCTTTCGGTGCTGCAATCAAATTGAGTAAAGGATGCGGCTGGTGTCAACAGTCTTTAATGGGGCGAAAATCCCGATCCTATGGCTCTTTTATCTGTCTACCTAGGTACATATTTCTACTCTTAAGTACCTACCTGAGAAGAACAATGCACGGGCCCCCAAAGGCTGCCCTCAAAGGCGCCGCGAGACCGTGACTTTACCTCGATTCACTAGGCTCTATCCCGCCAAGCTCACCGATGTCACACAGCAACGCGATACGACGTATCAAGACTGGATCATTGGTCAGCATGGATCGAGGTCCAAGTCTGGCCCCGGCCATCCTGTTCATATCACTTCCTTCTATGAAAAATCGCAAGAGGGACACATCTGGACAGGGCGCATTATCAGCTTAGTCGATGTGGGTCATCAAAGAGTGGGTAACTGAAATGCGTGTCAGCCTCAACCAACTGCAGCGGGTATCATTCCCGAAAATGGATGATCTATTGGTTGGGACAAGCCATTCTCCATGCGTGCAGGATGCCAACAGTCGAGTTGGTCCAACGAAAGACGGCGTATTTCCTACCAACAAGCCTCGCTGGATTTGCCAAGTTTTCATGAACTTGTCACGCGGGGAGTAACCTGCGGTCATCCAATATTTTCACGGCTTCTAAAGATGAGAGGGTTGCCTCAGTGTTTAAAGTATCATTTTGTTGCCAATGATGTGTTGGCGTTTTAAAAGGCGTTTGCTTCTAACTAAGAGGAATTTGTAGTACGTATAAATAAAATAAAAATAAAAATAAAAAAGAAGGTTTATAAAAATTAATTTTAAAACTTAATTTTAAAAGCTTAAATTATTATATTTATAAATATATTCTTATTTAACTTATATATTATAATAATTATAATAACGTGAATTAATATTTAAATTTATTATAAAATATAAGGCTATATTAAATTATAATTAATATTATATAAAAATTAATTTTAAGACTTAATTTTAAAAGCTTAAATTATTATATTTATAAATATATTCTTATTTAACTTATTATCTATTTTATTTATTTAAGTTCCCTTATTAAGCTAAAATAATAATAAGTATTTAAGAAGAATAAAGTATAATATATCTTTTAAATTAATATAATAGGTTTTACTATATAAAACTTTTTATAATAACTTATTAATTTACTTTTATAAGCCTATTTATAATTAAAAGCCGCTATTTTACGCTAATAGCTATAATATTAAGCCGCACCTAGTTTATTCGCACCGGTATTTTTAATAAGCTATTAACCTTAATATAAACTAGTCTATCGAGGTTAAAGCTATTATAGGCTGTAAGCAATCTAATTTAACGCCGTTAAGCATTATATAAAAGTGCTATTACTATATAACTTAAGTATAAGTTACTTAAAATAAGCAATATTAAAAAGCCGCTATTGCTTTAAAGGTTTTAGTTTTACTTAAACATATACTTATTATAACCTTATTTTGTAAAATTACTTAAAAACAATTATTTAACTTATTATATAAAACCGAGATAATAGTTAAGCTTAAACTATTACTTATATATACTTAAGACTTAGATAAGGCTATTATATTCCATTATTTAGATATATAGATCTAATAACTTTATAGCTATAAAAATAAACTTTAAATATAATAAGTAAATCTTTATTTAAGTAAAAAGTTTTCTTATTAGGGTAAAAAAGTATAAAGATAAAAAACATTTTCTATTTAAATAAATAAATATATTTATTATTATCTTAAAAATATACGAGATTTATTTTAAAGAAATAAAGAAATTTATTACTTATAAAGTAATAATAAATAATAAGCCGAAGAAAGGATAAAAGGTTATAAATTTAATATATTTTTTTAAAAAGGTTTACCTTTTATTTAAATAGATTAGAGAGATAAAGCTTAATTATAGAAACGTAATATAATTAAATAAAATTTAGTTTAAAAAAGAAATTGGAGATTCGCACCGGCTAAATCGGAGGGTACACCGGTATAAGTGCAGCCCCTAGTGCACTTATTTACGCCCACTAGGGCCACCACCTAATTTATATATATAACATTAATTTTACCTTTATAGCTAGTATAATAAGGGTTTTTATCGCTTTAATATATATTTATATATATTATAATAATAATAATAATAATAATATTATTATTATTATTATTATTATTATTATTATTATTATTATTATTTTAAAATTTAAATAGTTTAAAGTTTTTAATATTTTTATAATAATAAGAAAATTAAATTTAAATAAAAAGAATATATTTATAAAGTTAAATCGATTAATTTTAATAAATAATTAATTAATTT